>CAIGRP010021772.1:0-13739 GCA_903798385.1 Fraxinus cuspidata | reverse complement strand
AAAATCAAGAGTGAAATGATGAAATTAATGTATGAATAGGCTCTTGAATATGAGAATAGGTACAATGAACAACCACTTTTATTTTTGCGCATATGCTAGGGTATTTATAGGAGGGTGTAATTAGGTTGAATGAGCCAGAAAAAATACTTCAAAACATCAAAATTGGATTTTCTGGATCAATTTGTCGCTTGAGCGACAGACGGGTGACAAGCTTTCTGTTTTTGTCGCTTGAGCGCCAACTGGGCGAGAAGCTAGCGAAAATGCGGCACCGTGTTTCACCTCTTTTTATGCTCGAATCATAAACTTCATAACCAAATTTATACAAATTGCACCCTCGGTCCTTAAATTTTACAACATGTTACAAATTAGTCATTTTATCCACAGAATTGTCAACACTAAAAACCTAACAATATATTAAAATTGTAATTTGTGATAATTTGTGAATATGTGACTTATAAAAATTGTAATAATGTTTTGTGATTTGGAAATTGAGATTATTGTCTCAAGATAATTCTGTGAGAGAACAATTAGAATTATTGTATTTTTTATTATTATTTTGGGTTGTATTGGATAATATTTTCGTATATATATGATTGTTACGTTTTAGTATATTTATATATTGATGGAAGATTTTTTTTTAATATTATTTAATTAAATATTAATAAACAATCTTGCTATTGCGGTTGTAAATGATCGCCTTAGCTCACGGCAATTCTTGGATGCACCACTAATTGTGGGGAATCTTGTAAACAGGCTAATAGATAAGTTAGAATCAAAAGGCGGAAAAATGATTGTTCTACTTTTGAGATTGCAATCCGGTAACCATTGTGATGATTTCCGCCTAGTTTTGTTTATTGGTATTACGCCACTACACTTATGTTATACTTGCTTTCTTTTTGGGCTGTTAGTGTGTATCTTGCTTTTTTGCAGAGACTCGTTGCAAATTAGAGTGCAAAAATGGGGGGAAATCCTGCACGGTTTACTATTTTTTACTATTTATTTCTTTCTTTCATAGCATATCATTTATTCTCAAGCAAAATTCTGTCCAACGCAGTGACGTCTCATATCAAATCCATGGCTGAGGATATTCAATCTTTATCGAAAGACACCCATGATAGCAGTTTGCTATAGGAAGTTGAAAATTTAACCAAAAACCTTTACTGTCGGAAGTTTATGGTAGTGGCTTTTGAGGAGTTGAGGTAGAATGCTCCAATATTTAGCGTATGAATGATAGTGTGGCCTTTGTTGGACACGTTTCTCTCGGATTAATGTTCAACTTTATATGTTTTGGATTAATTTTGGTTAATTTTTCACATTAATGTTCAAAAGCGTGACCACTAATATTGGAATTATATTCAACTTTTATCAGACGTAATTAATTTTGTACTTTCGTTTCTATATAATTGTTTCCTTAACTTCTACGTGCGTCGATTGTTGTTAAAATAGGGAAAAAAAAAACGTAATAGACAACAAACAACAAAGCAATACTATGTATCATCATAATGATAAAACATTGGTGATGTGTCAACCTTTTATCTCCTCAAATTTCTCTCTCCCCCCTCTCCTTTCTCTCATAAAAATTGAACATTATTTCACATAAACCGTCATAAATAGCATTATTACAAAGGAAAACGGGAAAATGATTACTGCCAAAAAAAAGGGAACAAGCAACAGGCTTATGAACATTGCATAGAAAACAAGTAAAAAAAATGTTACAAAAAAGTTGGAACAAAAATAAAGAAAATAGTCGATGAACATTACAGTGAATTTAAAGACAATAAACAGTGCGAATGTTGCAAAAAAAAAAATGTAATAGTCAATGAATGTTGCAAAAAAAAAAAAATGTAAAGAAAATAGTCTGTGGATGTTGCAAAAAAAATGTAAAGACAATAGTCAATGAATGTAACAAAAATATTAAAGGCAACAATTGATAGGACAGTAGATAGAGAGGAGGTTGCAAAAACAAAACGACAACGTTCATCTGATGCCTTTTGCAATGTGCAATCCTTCTAATTTATGACAACATTGAGTTGGAAAATGCAGCTTTTGTTGTAATGCCAGAAATACTTTGGACTCTGAGATGCCCCCAAACATCTATGTGAATCAAACTAAATGGGACTGGATTCTTTTATTACTCAAAGGAAATGATATATTTGGGATGGTGTTTTGCAAACTCATAAACATCACAATGGATATTTTGAAAATCAATAATGTCTGAAAATTCTAGAAATATTCTGTTTAACAATGAAAACGGTGAATGACCAATACGAAAATGATGTAACAACACTTTTTTGTTTCTCCGTGGGCCGATAGGAAAGAGAAGTCGAACTAGCTATGCCACTCTTAGCCTCTAAAACGTACAACGTGTCTTACTCTCTAGCATGCCCAATCATCTCCCCCTAACGAAGATCTTGAAAAGACAAAAGTTCCTTCAATATTTTAATTTTCTGATTTGCAGGTCATGGAGTATAAGTTTAAAAACAAGTGGAAAAGTTGGTCGTGTGGTCCGAAGTTCCTGAATCCATGATCCGAGGATTTGAAAACTGTTCATGTAAGGCATTGTTGACATTAAAATAAAAAAATTAAATTACTAATGGACTGGGTTGATTTTAAATAAGTGGCCCAATTAAATCCATTAAAATTAAAGTACTAAAACCCACCTAAAAGAAACCAACGAAAAGTGCCCTTCCTACTTTTTCAAAATCCATAATTATCCAATTATTTTTTAATTAAAAATAATTAGGGTGGTTACAAAATTGGTTACGATTTTCTCTATAAATATGATCAAATGTCCATGAAAAAAGACAAAAGTAAAATGCTACACAAAATTTCATAAGTATAGAAGAAATCCAAAAGCCGGTTGAAGAGAAGAAACATTTTCAAGCCAAGTCTAGAAGTACCAAGAAGATCAAAGTCTTCTTTAAATTCAAGCAAATCCAGGAAAGCCCAAGTCTTCTTCAAACCAAATCAAATTCAAGTCCAAATTTCGAAGTTCAAATCCAAGTGTCGAACAAGCCAAATTCTCCACAAGTCAAATCATCAACAAATCTTGAAGTCCAGAATTCAAATTACGTGAGTCCTCATCTTCAAATATTCAATTCATTAATCGGAGAATTGTGCATTTGTTACCGTCACAAGAAGATTAGCATCCACTTGTATTTATATAAATACAATTTGTAGCAATTTATGTATTTTAATATACGAATTTGTGGTACAGGCACTTAAGGCAAGAGAATACTTCCCTGCTTGGCAAAACTCCATGCCCCTCGTGATTTCAAAGGTGCTTCAATTTTGTATCTTGTCTTCATTCAAGTTCCCCTCTTCATTAGTATCCACGGCGGTGGCTCTCAAGGTTGGGGTTCAATCTNCTTGGCAAAACTCCATGCCCCTCGTGATTTCAAAGGTGCTTCAATTTTGTATCTTGTCTTCATTCAAGTTCCCCTCTTCATTAGTATCCACGGCGGTGGCTCTCAAGGTTGGGGTTCAATCTTTTTAGTATCCACGGCGGTGGGGCTCTCAAGGTTGGGGTTCAATCTTTTTAGTATCCACGGTGGCTAGATTAGCCTAATTTTTGTACCCATTTCCTGAACCTGAGTTTGAGTGTTGGCTGGAAAATTCATGCTGGATGTCGCTTTTGACATTTCTGCCATGGTAACTCGCAAACACCCAATCAAGAAATTTCTCACACGCAAACTGCACTTCCGACAAACAGTTCAAGAAAGGAGAGGACGATGCAATTGCGGAAGACTTGAAGGTGGTGCGAAGAACAGAAACCACCAAATGAGGTAGTGTAAAGCCCTAATTTTGTGAGAAAGGAGAGGAAGAAATGAAATCTCCTGAAACGACAGGTACCACCGGCTGCAATGAAGGCTTCTCCTACAAGTAATTGAAACCACCAGCTGCAATAAAGGTCCGGTGGTGTGAACGATAAATTGGATGAGTATATGGTATATTAAGAAAATTCTAATGTATATAATCATTTCTTTTTTTCTTTTTTAATGCAAGACGAATCGAATTTTATTTGGTACCCACTTAGTAATTATAGATATAGCGCTTCATCACTTTCTCGATAAAGAAAACCTTCAATTTTCTCATCGTATTCACACATTTTGTGGTTACTTAATGGCGTTTAGCATGTATAAAGGTGTGTGCAATTTGCGTGCATTGGAGTTTCTTTTGCTGTGATCAATTTGAATGATTCAACACGAAACAATGCGTGTTTTGTTCTTTATCTCCACACCTATGCTTAAATGGCAAAGTTATTGAGGACACCTACCAAATGTACAAACATTAGACTTAAATCTTAAATATTTATAATCCTTCACATGTTCGATTCTAATTCATTAGTCTATGTAGTCACTCCAGAAATTGTCGTGGTTTGGTTTCTCTAATGTAAAATTTCTTTCACTACAGAGAGGATCCATGGAAATGCTGTATGAAGATCTTCTTGATCCCATAGACGAAAAATTTACATTTTTTCAGCCCATTAAACCAAACTTTCAGGTCCAAAACAAGTACCAGAGGACGTTGCAAGTTATGTTGCAGTAGTAATATACACGAAGGCTAATCTCAATGGCACATTATTCTTTCAAGTTTCAACTTCTATAGTTTTTTAGATTACAGCTTCTCCTGTGTGAACACAGAACTGCTTTTTGTGGAGAGAGGGTAACTCGGGCACCGCAGGCAACCCTCCCCCATGGCTCGATGACTGTTCAGACCGTTCATTGATCCTTCTCCGTCTTCTCTCTTGGAAGCAAGGTACCATTGCCTTTTCGTTTTACTCCTTTTATTTATGGAGCGAACTGGATCAACTTCTCTGGTTAATTCCTAACTTTGTGTTTGTATAATTAATTACACAATATAGGCTAGACGTTGTCAGTCATTTTATTTTATTTCTTGTTTATACTTTTCTTATATTTTCGCCTTTTGTGCAAGTTAATGATTTATCCAATGCTTTCAAAAAGTTAATGATTTATCCAATGTCTTCGAAAATCGGACTGAACCGGCCAATCTAACCCAAAAAACCATGACCGGTTACAAAAATCGGTTCAGGTTATACCTAAAAACTAACGTTTAGGGCATGTTCTATTTACCATTTTTAATTCGTTTTCTATTTTCGATTTTTCAAAACAGTAAAAAAGCGTTCTCTTTCCCATTTTCGAATACGTGTTTTTGAAAACAAGTTAAAAATATACGAAGGAAACCGTTTTGGGTGTTTTCAGTTATATTCAAATCAAAATTTTCAAAACTCGTTTTGGGTGTTTTCAAAACAATTTTTTAAAATGTCAAAAAGAACACATTTTCAAATATCTCAAAATGGACACTCAAGACATAAAACTCAAAACTGAAACACAAAGAGAACAGCCCCTTAAAAACCGAAAAACCAAGCAACTAGCGGTTTAACCGTAAAAATCAGTCCACCTACAACCGGATTTTTCTATCAAAATATTGAAAACTTGCTTCACTAAGCCCAAGCCTTGCTTCAAGGCCCAAATTGTTTCCAATCAGAATTTTGAAAAGTTTCATTAGTAAGCCCAAGCTTTATTTAAGGACCAAAAGGTGAACCTTTCATGGCAAGCCCTTTTTATATCCACTTCTCTAGTATTGAAGTTGAACATGTAATCGATGTGGGATTGGAGAGGGTTTTGGTAATAGAGGCCAGCCTTTTTTTATAGTGGAAATTACGTCTTCCCAGAGTTTTAAAATGCCTAATTCAAAAATCAGAGTAGAAAGTTTTTTTATTCAAAAGTCAAATAATAATTTAAACTCTTAATAATATAAAATTAAATTAATTTGACTTCACCTCACACACCCGCCACCCACGCCCACAAACCATAATTCATCTTTCAAAAATATTTTCTTTGCTGCCTTATTTTCCACTTTCACTCCGCCATCCCTCTGGCGACAGGCGTATAATCGGTGACCAATGCTCACGATTTCACCGTCGATCTCTATAAACCACGACGCAGTCGATCACCTGCCTCACGACGTCTCTTCGCAGTCACTCTTACAGTCATACTCTTTTCTTCTCTCCAAAAGGGTTGATCTGTCTCTCAAAACCCACCACCACTTCCATCACCGTATTACTAAATTCCCAGAATGACCTAGAGTTACTTGACGTTCCCATCGAGGCGACTACAAATGCTGCAAGCAAGTGAGGAGCCTTGTTGCTTCGCGACAGCGCTTGGTTGCTGTGAACTCGAGATTAGAGGCTTATGGTTCTTGATCTGAGAGCGGCGTTGAGCGGAATTTTTGTGTTTTTCTGTGAGAGGGGCTAGGGCGGCGTTTTGGTGATGGCATTGTGGTGATGATTTTTGTGGATCTGATTTGTTGGTTTTTTGGGCGGTTGTGGCGGTGATTTTCTTGGATCTTGTTGGTGGTTGTGGTGGTGAGATAGTGGTGGGTGATGGTGGTTTGGTGTTGTTTGGGCAGCAATTTTGTTGCTTGCGATTTGGTGTTTAGGCGACAATATTGGATAATGTTGGTGGTGGTGGTTTTGTTGGTGGTTGGGTGGTGATTTTATTGATTTTTGGGTGGTGATTTTGTTGATTTTTGGGAGGCGATTCGGTGTTTGGGCGACAATGTTGAATCTTGTTGGTGCAGTGGTGACGGTGGTTTTGTTGGTGGTTGTGGTGACGAGGTGGTGGTGTAAGTGGATTTGAAGTTGAAAATTTGTTGGAGGTAGTCGGCGGCTATGATGGTAGGATTGAGGATTATTTTTTTTGAGTTGTTGGATGACAGGGTGGTGGTGGTTCCAACTATGGGGTTTCGATTATCATACTGTCGGTGGTAGTCACAAGAGTTGGAGGTGGTCATAGATTATTTGGTTGTTTGTGACCATTAAATTAATTAATCTGTGACCGATAAATGATATTCGACTAATGAAAAAAATAGATTATGATCAAAAAATAATGTGCAACCTAAAAAATTGTTAATTTGTGATCAATAATTTGATAATTTGTGACTGTCTAGTAAGTTGTGACTTATAATATTTGTAACTTGTGATTTATAAATAATTTGTGATGTTTCAATTTTTGATTTGTGATCGATAAAATTTTTGAATTGTGACGTTAAAATAATTTGTAATATATAAAATTTGTGATTTGTGAGTAATGAATAATATGTGACTAATTATTTTTTTTAAATTTGTGACCAATGAAAAAATTGTGACTTATAAAATTTTCGATTTGTAATTGTGAAATAACTTACAACCTATAAATTTTTTTATTGTGATCGAGAAATAATTTGTGACCAATTAATTTATAATTTATGATGAAATTATATGGAATTGTGACTTTAATATATTTAATTAATAAAATATATGTTTAATTAATTTATTTATAAATAAAGTTTGAAAAATTCGACATTTGAAATTTTAAACCTTAGATTCTTAAATTTGAAATGGGTAAAACTTCTTATTTATGAATTTTCCATTTTTTATATCCCGTATTGTAGTTGAACTCTAAACCGATGTGTGATTGGGAGGACTTTGGTTTAACAAGATGGAATAAGCTACTGCTTCTTCTTCTATCTTTCTAACATAATTTTTTATTCAAATTTTCCTTATTTTCTTATTTATTTATTATAATAAAAAACTAAAATCTCATAAAAATATTTAATCGTCTCAACTATTATAACGTTTATCTATTTTGTTATCTCATTATCTATTGATATTAGAGGTGGGATCTAATAAAAAATAAAGAAATTAATTGCAATCAAGTTTATTGAGTGATCGTTATATCTATATACTAGTCATTTTGAAAAAAAAAAACATATTATGTCAAATTTTGTTATATATTTATATATAATTATTATATTTATTATTAGCTATTCGATCCTAATTCGACTTTTCGACCCTTGATCCTTTAGTTTTTCCAGGTCTATGGACAGGTCGGATTTAAAAATATTGGATTTAACAAACTAATTTCTTGTTGCTGCATTAGAGATAGCAATTTACTGCCCCGCCCCTAATGAGGCAAAAAAACCCGCCCCGTCAAGAATAAAATAAAATAAATAAATTATATTAAAAAAAAATGACGCGGTGGGAAAGTCGCGGGGCAGCCCCTCCCCGTTGCCAAGAGTATGCTGCATCATGGGGAATGATTTGATTGTTGTGGGAGTTGTCAAAATCTTGTTATTTCCAACTTTAAATTCTTAGTTAGCTAAGAAAACCAAATCAAATGAGATCTGAATTAAGAAGTGAAGGAGATCATATAATATGCTTGCCAAACAAGATTATCGATAATATTCTTTCAATTCTTATAAAATTTGCAGTCCGAACCAACATTCTGTTTAAGAAGTGACCGTAACTCTTGAGAAAATAATGTTTGCTATTAGAACTTTTTTTTATGATTTCAGCGCTTTCTTATAGGTTTTATTCTTTTACTCTATTTCCATTGGGCGTGCAATGCACCTTCAAGAGCAAAAATTGCATCCTTCTACACAGAGGTAGCCAAATCTTGTATTGAATTCTTCGAGGAATAGGCACATAGGTCTCTAATGTAGGACTCTCCATTATGTACCTTGAACTTCTTTACGAGGTACAAGAAGGCTCCAATGTAATTACATTTAATGTACATGAACTTAGACTTGATAACCCAATTACCTTGAACTTCATTACGAGGTACAATGAGGCTCCAATGTAACTACATTTAACGTACATGAACTTAGACTTGATAACCCAATTATTACTCAGTGTATTTTCACGTGCAAATGTATGGGAGCATTCGTACTTTTGCTTTTCTCCAACTGTCCCGTGACTTTTTTAGCGTACCCAAATGTAATGTGAAAACCCCATTTTGTAAATAGTGAATCAATTTTATGCTTTCTTAAAAGTTGATTACAAACAAGTCAATTTCCATCTTTATTTGGTCAATAAATAATGTTGTTTTACTTTGAAATTTTAGAGTAATAGTCCTGATTACATTTACGTACAAGTCAAAAAATACTCATTCACTCAAAATTGACACATCAAAAAAAAAAAATAATAATAATAATAATTCTATTTTCAGTTTTACCACACTCCTCCGCTTTTCTTTTGGCTTTCGATTGTTCTTAGCACATCAGTTGCACATTCATAGCATGTAAGAATCTTGTTCATTTTTCTTTAGGAAAAAATAAGGATTGTGCTATGTAATTTAGTGCAGAGATGGCTCTTCCTCGATTTTCAAAATTGATCCTTAACTATATAATGCTATAAGATTGGATTCTCAAGTCATAGATATTGATAGTGTGAACGTTAAAATCAAATATGATAACGCTTTCTTTGAGGAACTATGGTGGTCGAGATAAAGAAAGCGAACAAGCAGACAAAAAGAAGAGGGCACAAACAAAATGTACGTTGGTTGGATAATCCTATTCGTGCGGTGGGGTTTGATGATGTTGCTTTCCATGTCTATCCAATTAGCATACGTACTCATGTATGCGTCATGGCTGATCAATAGCAGCCCACGTCAGACGTCAATGTCAACCGTGCCCACTTGGAATGATGCGTACTTCTTTGACATTTTTCCTATGTACCAATGTTTATCCAAAATTTCTGCACAAACTCTGAAACCAAGGATTATTGCATTGAAGCTTGACCTGGAAGGTCAACCACAAATTAGAAATGTGTTTGAGTCACGTTATTTTGGAAGAATGTATTTTAGAATAGTAGATTGATAAAGAATATGTGGTTGAAAATTGAGGAAAAGTTATTGATGTGATAAAAAAATTATTTTATTGAATAATGTGCGGTTGAAAATGAGTAGAAAAATGAAAATGAAAATTTTAATGCGATTGAAATATGGGCTAAACTTAGTTTAGTGAGTAGGATTAGAGTTGCTTCTAGACGTGTCACAGTGTCAATGGGTCGAGTCATTCGTAAGTTTAGTTCAATTCTGCTCAATCTATAGATGGTTCGAGCTTATTTAAGACGAGTCGTGACGAAGCTAGACAACTTTTTTTGCATGAGATGGCTCATTTTGGGCTCATGGACCAACTCGTTTTTTGGCTTATTAATATCTTTAAAAAATAATAATTAAAAACAGAGCCGGCTCGATCCATAAGGTTCACAAGTCGAACATAGTCAGTTTCTGCACACAAGCCCATCTTGAGCGTCTTAGGAAGTCGTCTTAAATCACTATCTCTTGAAGTTTTTCTAATTAAAAAAGATACCTTTGAAAAAGTTATTTGAAAAAAATTAGTTCAATAGCAACAATTTTTGACTTTTTAAAAATTCATCCAAATAGCTCCAGTGAAATGGAGAATGAAAATAGCGAACTTATTAAATGAAGCATGAAATACCCATGTCAAAATTCATGATTGGATACATATTGACTAAAAAACATATTATTCTATGAATATGACTTTTTTGTCAAAAAATTAATTCACAGACAACATAGACATCAAAGTAAACGAAATATCATTCAATTGTTAGACAATAAGATATTGTCGATTTAAAATTTTGGTGAGCTACATTCAAAGTTTGCACGTTCGTTTAATTGTTAGGCTACTAATAAAATGTTGACTAGGCTATAAATTAATTCTATTGGAGACTTCAAATTGCCAACCTATATAAATAAATAAATTTTCCCCTTGTGGCCTTTATTATTCTTTTATAAAATCAAGGCTAAAGATATGAATATCTTTAGATTCTTAAATCTCATTCTTCAATAATTTGTTATACGAAAAAATAACAGTATGTTCGTTTATTATTTTATTTTGATGTCTCGGTGTCTTCGTTGCTTTCAAGTTGAATAAAAAGGATAAAATAAAAATCTCTATAAAATTAAGTTAAAAAGTAGTTTGTTCAAATAAAATACCCATTATAATTTCTATTTAGAAGTCAGATCAACGACAAAAGTGAGAATCATCTTTCAACTTTTATTCGAAAGATCGGATGGGAGCGATACTGCTTATAAGTTGGTCAAAGTTAATTATCAACACTTTTAATTGTCAATTTTATTTGCAAAAAAATGATTTTTTTCAAATGAAGTGGAAGTGATACTTTCTCTACCCTAAGATTGTATAGTTAAAAGAATCGAGATAGACGATCGACGAATCAATTCTCTATTAAACAAAATATTGATCCACGGAAATTAAATTGAACTGGATAAGTTCAATTAAACTAGACAAATTAGAAGTGAAGGTGTACGACAAAGACAGAGAACAGAACGGAGGAGAGTACGTTTATTAGTTTTGTCTAGGCTCCACCTCTCCTTGTACTATAGTTCGATAAATCTTATCATATTTCTTTCTTTATCTATATATACAAACCCAAATTCCCAAGTTTCTGCGTCAATCAACTGTAATTTTATCCTCCATCTAACGATCATGGCGGAATCGGTGGACCTCCCGAGTCGACTCGCGATTCTTCCCTTCAGAAACAAAGTCTTATTGCCTGGTGCAATTATTCGAATTCGCTGTACTTCACCCAGCAGGTGGTTATTTTGTCAGTATTTCTTTCGCGGCGAATTTTATATCATCTTGTGTAGCTAGATTTCCAGTTTGAAGTAATTGATTTGGCTTCGTTTATGATGTTGGTTGGAATATCTATCAGTGTGAAATTAGTAGAACAAGAATTGTGGCAGAGAGAAGAGAAAGGATTAATTGGTATTCTTCCAGTTCGTGATTCTGCGGAGGCCGGTCCCACGCTATCTCCAGGTGATTAACGGAGCATATTGTCAATCGAATTTTGTTTAATGTTAAATTTGGAATACAGTAACAATGATAATTTGATAATTATACCAACTTGTTACGGAAAAAGGGTGGTTACAGAAATGGTATGTAGGTCACAACAGCAACCTTCACTATTTTTTCAATGCCATTTGTTATGGAAAATGCACCCCTGTTTTGTAAACGTGTATAATTCAAACAAGCATATTTAAGGCAGTTCTTGAAAACTATGCTGGTATTGGTAACTGTAAAATCTTCCGCTAATGCTAACATCTCTTATCTCATTTTAAATTTACCGCTTTGTTAAAATGTTGAGATTTAGACGATTTGATTTGGATTTATTTACTTCAGGAGAGCAAAGCTCGAAAAACCAAGAAGAGACCTCTGACTCCCACAAACTCAATGGCAAGAATCAACAGGAAGTTATTCATTGGCACAATAGGTATATATAACTGTATGGAATGACATAAATAAGATTATCTACCCGCGAAGATACATTGTTTTGGTGCTCGTCATCATTGACTTTTGTTGGTTAATAATATCTTGGGTTTTCTTTTAGGGGGGTGGCTCGGGCTCGGAATGTAGACAGTTCTCGAGTGGAGAAACCAAGTGGGAGGGTCACATACACTGTTGTGCTCGAAGGGTTGTGTAGATTCAGTGTACAGGAGCTAAGCACAAGAGGGACATACTACACTGCACGGATTATCCCTCTTGATATGACAAAATCTGGTAAGATGTCTGTCAAACTCTCTTGAGATGATCTATCACCTCAGCAAAATGCTAACCCTTCCATTAGAAGTGTCTGTCATGCTTCTTTGTTGTGCATTCATCAAGCGGAAAAAAAATGTTTCAACCTTTATTCAATTCTCTTGCGTATATATGATCAATTAGGGACATTTTTGTAGTTTTTCTTTGAAGAGGGGTTTTGAGTGAGAAAAAAAATGAGGGTGGACGAGGTGCAACTTCTTTTGTTTTAGTTAATTTATATGCAAAGGAAAGTGAGGTTTCACTTGAACATATGACTATAATATGATCATGCCATTCTGATCTGCATAGCATCAGAATTCTTAGGTTAGTAATTCCAACTAAAGGTGTTATATGCTTCAACTGTACCAAAAACATTGGCAGGCTGTGTTTTAGAAAATACCATGCTTCAACGAAGACGTGACCCAGTGTTGTCCCATATATTGGACCACCTTACTTCTGAAGAAATTCTAATTCTTTCTAAACTGACTCATTGGTACCTCTATTACAATCAGAGAGAATATCTTAACTCTCCCTCGTCAACTGCCATCTTGCATGCCAAGATCTCATTATCATTATTATAATATTTGAAAAATATGGATTGGGGCTGTGCAGTTCATCATATTTTGTCTTCATTTTTTCATTCTGGTAGACCTGCTGCAACCCTGTCCAAAGCTATTTAGTAGTTAGTTTGCAAAACCCCCTTTTATGCTATTGATTCTCCAGTGCTGATAATTTTTTCATCATCCAAGTGTTCTCAAATGGGTCCATTCAATGATGTAAATATCACAAAGTTATTGAAATGGCTAATTGCTGGAAATTAAGGGGATTTGTAAACAAAGAGATTGTTAGTTTTCATTTCTATATAGTTGAAACAAGTTTCATTTGTAAAAAGGTCTCTAAGGAAGGTTGGCTAGAGATTTCTTTAGTTGGAGCTTTTGATGATTGGGACCACAGAATTTTTTAAGACATTTAAGTAAATCTCTTATCTTGTTAATAACTTTGATTGTAGAAGAAGGTTCTAGGATCAAGGATGCCAGTCATTATGAGAATATTCCCAACTAAGACTTTTGAGAAAAATTAGTTTGACATGCATTGTAGGGGTATATTGAAAACATTAATGAATAAATTTCTTACATTTCTTACAACTTAAGTTTTAGATGAGGCAATCGTACATTTCATATAAAAGCTTGTGTTTGAACTGATAGAATTTAATTTATTTAATCTTTCCAATATGCCCCCTATGTAACTGCCAAGCACATGCGAATTGCACAATTAGTTATTTATGTCTTGATTTCAAGACCTTTTACTTGAACGGCTGTTAAATAGAAGAATTTAAG
>CAIGRP010021762.1:0-11959 GCA_903798385.1 Fraxinus cuspidata | reverse complement strand
TTGAATATCCTTTTTCATTTTGAATCTTTTTGAAAATTTGTTTGAAGTTCTTTAGAGCTTCATCCTCAAGATTCAAGAAAAGAACCCAAGTGAATATTGAGAAATCATCAACAATAACAAAAGCATAATGTTTTCCACCCAAACTAGCGATTTTAGATGGCCCAAAAAGATCAATGTGGAGAAGTTGTAATTGTTTCGTAGTTGAAGGGTGAACTTTAGGTTTGAAAGAACTTTTTACTTGTTTTCCAAATTGACAAGCATCAAAAACTCTATCGTTTTCGAATTTTAAGTTTGGCAATCATTTGACAAAATAATTTTTGGAAATTTTTTAGAGAATGTCCATACTAACATGACCTAATCTCCTATGCCACAACCAAGTATCATCTTTCAAATTCAAAAGACATTTTTCATTATTTTCAAATTCGATATTTAAAATATAAACATCTTTATTATGGCTCCCTATAAATATCACATCTTTTGATGTAGCATCTTTAATAAGCCATTTGGAAGAATCAAATTTAATATGATAGCATTTATCACATAATTGACTAATACTAAGTAAAATATGTTTGAGGTTATCTACCAATAGTACATTTTCAACGGAAGGGGAGAGATGGTTACCAATGTTTCCAATTTCGAAGATTTATCCTTTTGCATTGTCTCCAAATGTGACATAACCTCTATAATTCTTTTTGAAATTTGATAGTAATGTTTTATCTCCTGTCATGTGCCTTGACCATCCGCTATCCAAGAACCATTTGCTCGTCATTTTCTTTGGTACCTCATCATTGATTGCCATGAAGCACATGTTGGCGATTTCTTCTTGATTTTCATTTTCATCTCAATCGACATCTTTGCTTTCATCCCATGTTGCTTGGAGTGCTTTCTTCTTGATATTCTTCTTTTTGTTTGGGCACTCGGTTCTCTTATGATTGGGTTTTTCACAATCATAGCAAATGATTTTCTTGTCTCTTTCTTCGCTTTTTTCTTCCTTTTTTTTGAAATTTTCGATTGTTCCGAAAGACTCTCCATTTTTTGACAAGAAGAACAAGTCATTAAGCTCTTCATCGTTCATATTGCTACTTGTTGTTCCTTCATCAAATGCCAATTGTAGAGCAATTTGTCGCTTGGGAGCCTCCTTTTGATTCCTTTTTTCTCTTCATTGTCTTCTCCTTGATTTCGGCATTGTTAAGTTCATAGGTCATCAAGGTTCCATGGAGTTCTTCCAAGGGATATGTATTTACATCCTTGGTATTTTCTATCAACATCCTTAAAGGGCTTCATTCCTCCGAGAGCGACCTAAGTATTTTTCTTACAAGCCCACCGTTAGTAAATTTATGATCGAATCCTTTTAGACCATTTACAATATCGGTAAAATGAGTTATCATATCAACAATAGATTCATCTTGCTTCATAAAGAAATTTTCAAATTCCTTAACTAAAATATTTATCTTGGTTTCTTTTACTTTGCTAGTANGAGTAATTTCAAGTGCATGCCAAAATAGCATATGCGGATTCACAAGTACTAATACGATTAAATTCATTTTTATCTAATGCACAATAGAGTAAATTTTTAACTTGGCATTTAAGGATAATTTTCTTTTGTCTTTTTCTACGTATTCTTCTCTAGGTTTGAGGAAAGTTTGATCGGGTTGACCGTTTATCTTAAAGGTCTTAGTAGGCTTATAAGGACCATAATTGATAAGTTCTCAAATATTATAATCAATAGATTGAATGTAAATCATCATCATAACCTTTCAATAATTATAGTGTGTGACATCAAAGAAGGGAGGTCGATTTGTGAAATGCTCCTTATGATTTTGAAACATTGGGTTAGTCATTACTCAAGATTGTAAAATCTTTGAAAAAGAGTATATCTCTCTGATACTAATTGAAAGCCCAAGAATAGCTAACCAAAAGAGGGTGAATTAAATTCTAAAACTTTTTCGATTATTTAACTTAAAATCAAACACTTGATAACTAAATAGATTAATTCAAATAGAAAGCACGAATATGAAAGTAATAAGCCAAGAGGGATATAGAGGGCAAACGATATAATTATGGAGGTTCGATCCAACGCAATGATCTACGTCCTCCACTACCAAGCTCTCCGGCATGAGCAATGCCAATTTCACTATGTTGATTGACTTGTGGTACAATCCAACCCTTTACAAAGCTTCTAGTGACTTACAAGGAAAGAACACTGACCCTTTTACAACGTTGAGCTTTACGGGACCTCAACACGACCCACAGTTCAAATAAATTTACAAGTGAAATCTTCTCTTCTTAATAAATGATAGATTCAAAGTTGAGTACAAAAAGAGAAGTAGGATAATAGTTTAATAGATAGCAATGAATGAACATCAAGTGTTATGTATGAAAAATTTTGATGTATAGAATGATTTTCAAGAGTTAATTTGATCAAAAAAATTTCAACACCAAAGTGATTTGATAATAAATGATATGATAGATCAATGCAATTTTTGGCTTAAAGGAATCTTAATTGAATGTTCTAAAAATTGTTGTAATAAATTGTAAGTGAGTTGGTATTTGTTGCAGTTAAAAATGTGAAATTTTTTGTTCAGCCGGAGACCTCTATCGGACTTCCGCCACTATACCGGACGACTGAACTACCATTGAGCGTCAGAAATCAAAACGGTAAAAAATTTGAACGTTGGACTACCCGACGTTCCCCAGACCTACCGGACTTCCGCTAGAGCAGAAATCTCTGGTTTTCACCTTTTTTATTATTTTGCAAGTGTAGATTAATTAGGGATATTTTCACTTAACTTTTTCAAGCTATGTGTCATTGGTAGAGAATTTAAAAGGCAAGTGAAGATTTTGTCACATCGAAAATAATTTTTTTATGCGAATGTTTTTGTGAAAAGTTTATTTCGTGCATTAAAAAATGACTTACGAGCTTGTAGTGAGTCATTGCTGTGAATTAAAGCGTCTTACCTTACATATGAATTCAAATCATTTAAGTCTAATGTTTTCGATTGATTTGGCGTGAGTGCACGTTTTGTTTCTCGATTTTGAATTTGGCACGAATACTTGATTTGTCTCCAATTATTTTTGACGCGAGTGCTCGATTTCCATGCTTGATTATGAATGCTTGATTTCCACCAGGTTCGTAACATGTGTCAATGAAGACTTAAATATTAATGTTAGAGATATGAATAATTTATTTGTTATAATCAAAACTCGAAATCAATAATAGGTGAACAATCAAAAGAGCTTGTGTTGTGCTAATGGGACATAAGATATCCCATTTATATATCTTGCATGGTAATACAGAGGCTTCGAGTAATTAGCATATTTTAAGAACTCGGGTGGATTTAAAGTTGGCTTCAGTACCGTTGTTGTTTGATTTGTGGTCTTCGTTTAAGAATATATCTCATTTAAATTTTGAAGATATGGTTAAATCCGTCTTTCCACCATTATCGACGTTGTCATCATATTCAATTGCTAGAAATAGACCATTTTTGCCATAAGATTCAACATGGGTACAAATCTGCTGATTTTATTGATGGTTTGAATGCGGTTAAGAGTGTTGATTTTAGCCAAAATCAATATTTTGATGCATTCAATTGTGATTCTATTACATGGCTTGTTTCAGCCTTATTTGGTGGTCATTAGATCAGTTTTGCCCCTAATTGGGGTAGCAAGGGTAGAGAGTATTTCAAGTTGGAAATGTTGATGAAGAAGTTTGTTTGTGTTTTTCATTGAAGAGTTCAAGTTTATTCCTAACAGTGGAATTCGTCTCCAGGCGGAGAATTTTTGAAATTTTGTTCGTTGCAGTAGATTCATGTCAAGGTAAAGATTATTTGAATTTGTGTGTGATTTGAATTCTTTGTTGAAGATAACTGGGAATTCTAATTAAATTTCATAGTAAATTCTACTTGGAAGCCAATTTGGAGTGCAAATTTGTATGGTCTTAAAGAAGACTTTGGAATGAAAAAAAAAATCATTGGAAGGAGTTTGGGTCGGAGACGAGACGCATAGGTGTCGGCCGCAGTGGCTCTGGGACGCCACCCATTCTACTCTCTTCACCGTTTTAGCCTCCTTTTCCATTTTGAACTCCATTTTTTTGGCATTCTACTTCATCTACAACTCCACTATAAGGATTTGAACGTCCTCTATTTATTTTTTATATATAGTTGGCTCTTCAATGTATTTTAAAACAAGTTAGAAATTAGAAATATTGTAAACGCACAATTTTTGTATTCTTTTTCTATAAGATAATAAAATCGTCATTCTCTGCAAATTATATTATTTTATATTCTTATGATCAATTACTTTATATTGTGGCTTACTCTTTTATCTTTTCACAACAAACCGATACTAAAGCATTCAAATCCACAACAAATATTATCGAGATGGATTCATATAACTTTCTCGTAAGTACTTGCGAAACAAGCAATCAAACAATTTCTATAATCAAATAACGTAAGCAATTAATCTTTTACGTGTTGAGGACTAATATTAACTCTCGATATTCCTTATAGCAGTTTATATTAAGAAAACCATAAACCACGTGTCATGAATATCAAATTGAAGTGGATTAGTTCATCTTATATACTCTTTAATAAACTACTCCAAATTTGTGGAAGAATCAATTTTCCTATACTGGAAAAGATCGGGTGGAATTGGAGATATGCAAATAAATAATTTTGGGATAATCTTTTGATAATAGAGCAAGTACGATAAGTTGACTTAATTATTATCCCTTTTTGCTTGCATAATGTACTAACCACAAGTAGAGTGGTTTTAATTAAAATTTCTTTACAGTACCTTTCCCCACCCTATAAAATCTCCATGCCTAGCTTCATATGGAGCATTCAAAGCTAAACTTCTCGAGTCGTTTTACGATCATCTATTTGAAAAAAATGAAGGCAGGAGTGATTGAGCTAGGCTCGGGTTCAACTCCGAAAACTAGTGCAAGTCGAGGTGTGTCGATACTCGATTTTATCTTGAGAATTGTTGCGGTGATTGCAACCTTGGGAAGTGCTATTGCTATGGGAACAACTAATGAAACACTTCCTTTTTTCACGCAATTCATTCGATTCCGCGCCAAATATGACGATCTTCCAATGTTTACGTAAGTGCATGCAAGTGTTCTTTCATATATGTTATTTTTTCAATATACTGCAATCCTCACCCTTTGCTCGAATATGTGATAAAAGTTAAATGTTATGTATTTTCACCATTGCAATTTGTGCAGGTTTTTCGTGGTGGCCAATTCCATCGTGAGTGTGTATCTACTATTTTCTCTTGCACTGTCCATTTTCCACATAATAAGGAGTAAAGCACAAGTCAGCAGGATTGTCTTGATTTTCTTTGACACGGTAACTAAAATACACTCCTCCACATTAGTTCTCCATTTCACTTTTATTTTTTGTTAAATTATCCCATTTAAAAACTCAAGTGGTTAATTATAAATTAAACTTGTTCCCAATTATTTTAGAGTCAACCTAAGAGTGGACCTTTTTAATTTTGCCACTTGGAAACATGAACTGTTTTTCGCCAATCCATTACGTAATCAGGGGCGGACCCAGGAAGGATATTCAGTGGGGCGAAACCAAAAAACCTTGGAAAAAATATGAAAACCTAAAAAAATCTGGGCAAAAAAAAAAAAACTAAAAAAATCTGAAGAAAAATCGAGAAATTTGAAAATTGAGGGGAGCGGCGGCCCCCACTGGGCCTCATGTAGGTCCGCCACTAATTAAGTTCATTTCTAGATCAAATTATGCTAGTTTTAATCTTTTTAATTTACAAAATATTCTCGACTGTTACGCGTTGGCCAAAATATTTTTTCTTTTTTCACAAACTAATGACAACTAAGTTTAAACTCAAAACAATTTTTTGATATTATACTAAAGTGTCTTGTCTAAAAGAAAATTTATTTGTTACAATTTTTATCTAAAAAATGTGGATTTGACTATTATGTAGGGAATGCTGGCGCTTTTAACTGCTGCAGCATCTGCAGCAGCAGCAATTGTATACTTAGCACACACAGGAAATACGAAGGCAAATTGGTTTGCTATTTGTCAACAGTTTAACTCTTTCTGTGAAAGGATTTCTGGCTCTTTGATTGGATCATTTGGAGGGATTCTTTTGTTCGTTCTCTTGATCTTGCTCTCTTCTGTAACTCTCTCTCGGCATTGATGTTCGCCATAGGCACCGGATTGTTTTACACGATTTCAAGAAGCATTTTCCTTTGAAGAAATGTGGCTATGGGTTATATTGGTTAGGTGCTGTGTTTAATTTGTGTTTGTAACAAGAGTTTGTGCTTATTGGTTACCATTTCTGCTTATATTTTATTGTACTTTTATGTACCTTTTTATTTGAAAAATATGAAACGGGCAAAAATGTAATGAATTAATTGTTGTATTTCATGATATTCGCGTGGAATTAAAATTGATAGGAATTAAAAAAAAAAAAATCTCCGACATCATAAACAACTGATAGGAAATTCTAATTCAACATTAAATGATTAACTAGAAAGTGTTCGGTGGAGATTAAAATTAAATTTTTAGTAGATTTTAATATAAATTTTTGAAATATGTAGTTGAAAAATTGCTGGACCCATGAAAGATGTGATTAATATTGATGTTTGACTTTAACTTAAATTAAAATCAGATTTTAATCCGGACTAAACATGAACCTACCCAGAATCAAATTCAAAAGTAAAAAAATGGAGGTGTTGGGGAGTCACCCACCCACCCACAATTATTTGCTTCATGTTTCTATTAAAACTTGAGATTCTATTTTAAAAGGTTAATTTTATTAAAAGAAGTAACTCAAACTCTTATAAGTTGATCTATATTTTCATCTTTATTCGATATTAAATTTTATTTCTTGGTAAGTCCTGCAAGATGGTGACTCATTTTTAAATAAATTTGCATGTTCATTTTTTTTTTTTTAATCTTAATCGGGTTGAATTACTCATTAGAACATAACGTGCTCTAATATCATATTAAGAATTAAAGTTTTAACTTAATAGGTCAATCTTATTAAGAGATAAGTTAATATTTCAATAGTTCCTTTATAACAAATCACTATAGTATATAAAAGGGAGAGTTGATTACTATTCATAAGACATCATCCTTATCTCATGTTGATGTCATATATATGTATATGAATTATTTAGTGTTCTAATTTTATTTATTTCTTGAAACCTTTTGACAGTGAAACTTATTTTAGTTTGGTAGAAACCGTACCTTATGCACTGAAACCCTTCTAGGAGAAAATGGCATCAAAACATGACTGAAACTCTACTTTAAAATATCTTTGGATTTGACAGACATTAATGCTTCATTTCGCCTAAATTTCAACGTCATTTTCATTTACATTTCATTTCACATAAATTTGAACATTATTGCTTCATTTCACGTAAATTTCAATGTCATTTTCATTTCATCTATTTACATTTCATTTTACTTAAATTTGAACTTCATTTCCATTTGCATTTTCATTTTCTAATCTATCACATACGCTTTCTGTCTATCTCTCTACATCATAAAGGGAACATTATTTTTTGCTTTCTCTCGATCTTTTCTCTCCCTCAAACATTATCTATATCTCTTAGTAATATAACTTTCTCTCTCTCTCTCTCTCTCTCTTTTTAATTATAATTGTTATATGTATGATGACCTTTTTTTAGTGGGAACCTCTTGTTAAGAACTTTGGTTTTTATTTCTGTATTTCTCTTCTTTGTGATGCGAAACAAAAATTCTGCGTTTGTGAATTGGTGCAAGTTTATGTTTATGCATAGATGTATTGCCTACATCTATAAGCTTTGTGAGGAAAAATAGTGTTGTAAGATTCTTATGCTCTTTTCAAGAGTCAGCAATCTAGATTGGAGGCTGTTTATTTCTTGAAACCTTTTGACAGTCAAACTTATTTTAGTTTGGTTGAAACCGTACCTCATGCACTGAAACCCTTCTAGGAGAAAATGGCATCAAAACATGACTGAAACTCTACTTTAAAATATCTTTGGATTTGACAGACATTAATGCTTCATTTCGCCTAAATTTCAACGTCATTTTCATTTAAATTTCATTTCATGTAAATTTGAACATTATTGCTTCATTTCATGTAAATTTCAATGTCATTTTCATTTCATCTATTTACATTTCATTTTACTTAAATTTGAACTTCATTTCCATTTGCATTTGCATTTTCTAATCTATCACAGACGCTTTCTGTCTATCTCTCTACATCATAAAGGAAACATTATTTTTTGCTTTCTCTCGATCTTTTCTCTCCCTCAAACATTATCTATATCTCTTGGTAATATAACTTTTTCTCTCTCTCTCTCTCTCTCTCTCTCTCTCTCTCTCTCTCTCTTTTTAATTATAATTGTTATATGTATGATGACCTTTTTTTAGTGGGAACCTCTTGTTAAGAACTTTGGTTTTTATTTCTGTATTTCTCTTCTTTGTGATGCGAAACAAAAATTATGCGTTTGTGAATCGGTGCAAGTTTATGTTTATGCATAGATGTATTGCCTACATCCATAAGCTTTGTGAGGAAAAATAGTGTTGTAAGGATTCTTATGCTCTTTTCAAAAGTCAGCAATCTAGATTGGAGGCTGCATAGTGAAGTAAAATCATCCATTAGTGGAGGAGGAGATTGCAGAAGATTAATCAATATTACATAGAAAGGAAATTATTTATTAACAAACTTTTATGGATTTAAATTTTCAATAACCTTACAAATACTTGATTTTTCGTGGGAATCTGTGAGGATAACTGGATAACGGGTAAAGGAGCCCAGAAAAATAATATTAGGGAGCTTGCTAGATAACTAGAAAAAAGAAGAGCTTGAGAATGAAAAGAAAAATACGAGAAAAGACAAAAATAATGTTACCCTGTGTTTGGTCCCCAGAAAAACACCGAGGCCCATTTGTCTACTATTTTTGAAGGGCAAAGTTTCAATCCAACAAGTAGGAATTAAAGTTCAAGAAAAAAAATCGAAAAAAAATAATATTATATAACATAATGTTCAAAGAGAGTAACATGTACAGGAAACGAAGTTTTTGTAGCTTGCCCAATATGTCAAGGATTGGGCCATTTTGGTTGGTGAGCTTTTAAGAGAAGTTGTCTAAATAATCAATGGTTTCCATTTTTACCAAGTTTTAATCAATGGTTTTCCGTTCCCATTTTCTAGTTAAAATTTCACATTCAATTTACTTTCTTTAAATTTTTTTTTTTTTTTGTCTTCCCTTATTTTCTTAAATTAAACTCTCTATTTTGAAGCAAAATATCACTTGAAAAAGTGAAAATTTCAGTGTCATCTCCGACAGAGCACATTGAGTCACTTGTAACAAAGAAATTTGGTTTTTCGGATAATTTCTATACCCAAGTACGAGTTGGAAGAAGTAGTGGGTAGAGGCTCTTTCGGGTTTACTTGTAGTGAATGAGTAAAATCGTTTATAAAATCCTTTGAATATCTACCAAATGTGGATAAGGAGCATCATATCTATTGAAAGTCTTTATTTCTTTTAAAAATTGTTGTTTAAAATTATTATTTTCAATTCTTGTGAATCTCTTTGAAGGCACTGATAGCCGTGCATTTCGCTTAGATAAGGTCTGATTGAAATTGACAGAATTGAGTTTGTTCATTGCAATATTGTAATTCTCAATCAGAAATGAGACATAAAGTTCGACCTCCAAAATTTGAACATGAACAAAAAGTTAAAAGATTATATATTTCATCCAGAAATTGCTTTTATCGCACTAAAATATCATTTTAGACACATTGTTTATTAAGGAGCTAAATATGTTCTTTGTATAAAGTAGTTGCAAGGAGTCTATGGAAGAAAATATTCATTCACAAAATTGTGGGCAATCTGTTAGATCATCCGGTCGAAGTAGATTCTTTTTCTTGAATCGGGAGATTACGTACATTCCAACCACTTCTGCTGGTTAGTATCTATATCTATAGTTTATTGATTCTATTGATTCATCTGTAATTTTTTCTTTTAATTTTATGTTACAAGTTGAGTTGTATCAATTATAAATTATATTCTTGTGATTTACGTTTTTATTTTCATTTCTAATATTTGTTCATCTTTTAAAGGTAAATGTTCAGAGAGTTCAGTGACAACTGAATTTCGTAGTTAGCAAGCACGAAAGATTAATAATTTAACAGAAAATATATGTGATGAAGAACAGAAAGAAAAAAGAGTCAAAACTTAAAAACAATCTGGTGAAAGTCGTACTGTAATATTTCATTTTATTACTCTTTGTTTTTTTATATTTGTTATGGTAAAATTGGTTGAAAAAATGTAATATTAATATATGTTTGAATATTAAATATTTGAGATTCTTTTTTCTTATTAGGATGTTCAAATATACGGTACTATAATGATAATCTTTCCTCAGAACCTTTGGTGCTATCCGAAACAACTGTGTGTGATCATTGTGGCGCTATGAAATTTTTTAGAGAAACTAAAGGATTTTGTTGTTTCAGTGGACAAATTATTTTAAAAACAAATGATGTGCCTGTAGAATTATGTATGTTGTTTGCTTCAAATTCTAAAGAATCTTTAAACTTTCGAAAAATGGTGCGAAGCTATAATTGTAATTTCTTTACGACATCATTTAGTGTGAATTATGATAAAAACTTATGCACAAACTATATCGATATTTAAACATTTAGAACTCAGGGTAAGATATGCCATTTTATAAATGAAATTATTCGAAGAAACAATCGCCCTTCTCATTTGCAACTTTACTTTTCTGACACCAATAATGAAGTGAAAAATAGATTAAATCTTAGTAAATAGTTAGTTGAACCTCTTGTTGTTAAATTAATGAAAATTTTAAAAATTATTCCTTACACAGTTTTTTTTTTCGAACTTTGGGAACTATTCCCGATTTAGAAAATAATTCTATTCGACTCTGATGTAACCCAAGTATTGATCAAAGAACATTTAATACACCCAATGTTTCACAAGTTGGTGCTATTTGGGTTGATCATGATGGCTATGATGATGTTCATATGCGTAATATTGCAGTTCATTGTAAAGATAGAAATCACAATAAAATACAATATTATTATGGATGTTACGTCTCACTTCAATACCCACTTTTATTTCTTTATGGTAAAACAGGTTGGCTCCAAGGTATTCAGCTAATTAATATGGACAAAAAAAAAAAAGCATTTGCAGAAATGAAGACATTGTTGATGCAATTAACTTTTCGCGCCCGAGAAATTAATTGAGAAAGAAACATTAGGTTAGTTCATCATGCCTACCATTTTTATATTTACTTCTAAATATTTTATGTGATTTATTATGTTTTCTTTTGTTATTATATGAATTATTAACTTCTTGTTTTTAAAAATTTAGTGATGGAAAATAAGAGAACCATGACGCAAGTATTATGTAAAGAATATTATTGTTATAAACTACAGATAAAATTATCAACAACTTTAATATTATTACATTCTGGAAGGCTATTACAACAATATGTTGTTGACGTATATGTACAAATTGAAACATCTAGATTAGATTATTTTCGATATAATCAAAGTGTACTTCGAACTGAATTGTAGATAGTCTTTAAATTGGTGAAAAAGAAGTAATAAAATTGGCCGTTTGTTCATTTTGCATCGATCTTTTATTGGTGATCCTAGATATTTAAGAAAACGTTACATTGATGCTATGTCTTTAGTCCAAATTTTTGGTAAGTCTGATATATTTTTAACAATGACTTGTAATTCAAATTGGCCAAAATTAAGGAACAATTGAATTATAATGATGAAGCTCAAAATAGACCTAATTTAATAACTTGTATTTTTATAGCAAAACTTGAACAATTAAATGAAGATATTTTGAAAAAAATATATATATTATATAGTTGGACAGATTGCCGCACACATATATGTTATAGAATTTCAAAAAAGAGGACTCTCAGGTGTACATTTTTTACTGATTCTAAAAAATGAT
>CAIGRP010021750.1:0-14951 GCA_903798385.1 Fraxinus cuspidata | reverse complement strand
TTGTAATAAATAAAATAGAATATAAGATTAAGCAAGCACAATGATTTTCAGTAAATATACTCTCATAATTGCTCTTGTAAGTTGTTGAAAATTGAATGTAAAAGAGATGGCTATTTATAGATCAAAATATTGAAAATCAGCAACTTTTGGTTGAGCATTTCAATCGACCGGAAGATGAATGTAGTCGTTGTATATTTTAAACCATTGGAATTTCTGCTAAGCATTTCTATCATTTAGGTCGAACATTCGGTCGACCGATGTATACTTCGGTTGACCGAAGTATGAGAATTTTGGAAGTTAATTTTTATATCAAAATATTTATTTTTCCAAAAATTATTTCATATTATGAATCAAACACATTTTTATGCAAGTGATGAATTATGAAAATAATTTGAGCTTTATGCACTTGCTAAAGATTGAAGAATTGATACATTTACATATAAATTGAGGTTTCAATAAAGAACTTCTAAACTCTAATTTTCAAAGTTTTTGTTCTTTTCGAGTCTCTGTTTGTTTGTTCTTCAATGGATGACGATTTGAACTTTTGAATGCTTAAAAAGATTTATTTTTATACATGAAAAACTCAAGAAACTTAGAAACATAAGTATCTTGTTTGTTATAATCAAAATAAATGGAGCTATATTAAATCAGAGGTCAACAGGGACGTGTCTCTTTATTCACAACTTCTCCTCCTCTATAAATAAAACCATTTGAACGTCCTTTAACCAATCCCAATCATATGAAATCATAGCATAACATAAAAAAATCATATTTCTTTAGCTAAAATTCTGCATAAAAATCATTTTTTAAATTTCATTCGAAAGGAGTATAAGCCATCTTTTTGGTTCCCTGTTTTTTATGTTTTGGAGTGCTACAAACATAAAAAGGTAGTTGTTGTATTTTAAGAGTTGATTGTCATCAGCCGTAGACACCGTTGCGGGGGGAAATCGACTTAAGGAACTTCTACTCTTGCCTCGACTTTGCATTCATTTCATCAGTGTTTTTTTGTCCATTTTCATTGACATATTAACTTCCATTTCTGCGGTGTTTATTATTCAATTCCTTGTTGTTACTTTATTCAATTTTGGTAAGGTTGGTAAGTTTAATCTATTCGGTTAAATTGATTTCGTTTCAGTTTAACTTCTTCGACGCCTACTATGATCTTGAATTTTGTTGTTTTGTATTCTATTCTCATGTAAACAGAAATGAATACAGTTAACAATACTGATACTTCTTCAAATGATATTTCAAATATGGGAACTTTGGAAGGAGTTCTTAACATGGCTCCTATTGTTGTGATTCCCCCGGTTGCAGCTACTCTTACTACTATTCATACAAAGTCCATTCCACATGAAGAGGAATCGGAGAAATTTAGTGGGGTTAATTTCAAGAGATGGCAACAGAAAATGTTGTTCTATCTCACAACCCTAAACTTGACGGAATTCTTGAATAAAGATGCTCATGCCATGCAAGAAGGGGAAAATAATAAGGCATCGTTGATGGCATTGGATGAGTAGAAATATTCAGACTTTTTGTGCAAGAATTACATATTGAATGGGTTGGACAACATATTGTATAATGTGTATACTTTCATGAAGTCTGCAAATGAACTATAGGAAATTTTGGAGAAGAAATACAAGACTGAAGGCGTCGGAATTAAGAAGTTCATCTTGGGAAAATCTTGGACTACAAAATGGTAGATTCAAATACAACATCAGTCAAGTACAAGAATTGCAGGTTATTCTCAATCGCATTGGTGTCGACAACATATCTCTAAGTAAATCATTTCAAGCTGCAATCATCGAGAAAATTCCACAATATGGAAGGATTTCAAGAATTATCTCAAACATGAGCACAATGAGATGAATATTGGAGAACTTATCGTCCGGTTGAGAATTGAAGAAGATAATCGGAAGTCTTACAAACGTGTTGGGAGTTATATACCACAAGCTAAGGTCAATGTGGTGGAATTAAAACTTGTGGGGGGAAACTATGCTTTCTGTAAATCATATCCTTAATAATATACCACACAAGAGTAAGGTTGAAATACCTTATGAGAGTTATGGAAAGGTTGGAAACCTTCCTACAAATATCTTAAAGTGTGGAGATATTTAGCAAAGGTACAATTCCTAAATCTACACAAGTAAAGATTGGACCTAAGATAATAGATTATGTCTTTATAGGATATGCAAATAATAGTAGTGCATATCGATTTCTGGTTCATAAATCAGATTTACTTGATGTATATGTAGGTACACATAAATGAACTTACGTTACTGCAAATGGAAACTATCAAGAAGATAGTAATCATCAAGTATATGATGAACCAAGACACAATGAAAGACAAAGGATTTATAAGACATTTGGTCCAGATTTTCTAACGTACTTATTAGAAAATGATCTAAGGACCTTTAACAAAGCAATGTCCACTCCCGAAGCTCCTTTTTCGAATAAAACGATTAATAATGAAATCAAATCCATTATGCATAACGATACTTAGGAATTGGTTGAACTCCATTTCGGAAACAAAGATTTAGGCTGCAAATAGATCTTCCAAAAGAAATTGAAGTCGGATGAATCAATAGACAAGTATAAGGCTAGATTAGTAGCCAAAGGATATTAAAAAAGAGGGATTAGATTTCTTCGATACATATTCACATGTTATAAGGATAACATCTATATGTGTGTTGATTACAATCACATCATTGCGTAATATTGAAAGTGTATAAGGATAAGTGTATACTTTAAATGATTCATGGTAAATCACTTATTCCCATTCTTATAGACTTAAAGTGCTAGAATAAAAGTGTATGTTGATAAGTGTATACTTTTAATGATTCATATTCCTCCGAAGTAGCCAAGATGTATGACATAATACTATAAGATATCATCTATATAAGTGCGAAGTAGTGCCGCTTCTACGAGAATTTGAGGGTTAAAATTCTCGCAAAGCACTGATGAGATCAAAAGTTTTTCAAGGCCAAAATGAACACAACCATGAGAATCGAAGTGATTAGATGAGTTATGGTATTGGTATAGTTGTTTCAATTTACACGAATAGATGAATAGCTCAAGACATCGCGTTCATCAATCAACCTAGTAGATACGAGTGTATTTGACTAAGGAATGTTCAAAACCACAAGTCACCTATCTTGATGGTATATCTTGTCATATGTGCCCTTTTATGTTAGAGTTTGCATATCATTTGCATGTTCTGGAATTTCCATTCATGTAGGGGATTGTTGAAAATTTGTTTAAAAGGAAAAGAAAAATGGTTAAGTACGAAACCACAAAGTGTGAAAAGTGACTTTCATGTCAAATCCGATAGTCAAATTATGAAAATAAATAGACAACTTGATCTACTCATCGAGAAGATGATCGTGACCCAAGTCTATCACTTGAGCGATAGCTCGATGAGCGAAAGACTCTTTACTTTTGGCGCTTGAGCTGCACAAGAGCGGTATGCGAGCGACACCCTTATTGATGAGTTTTAGGGCGAGTCTCTTCACTCACAACCTCTCTAACTCTATAAATAAGACACTCTGGACATCTTTTAACCAGTTTCAATCATATGCAATCATACATAATATAAAAAGTACATTTCTTTTGCCAAAATTCTATATAAAAAATTATTTTTTCATTTCATTCGAATGGAGTACAAAATCGATTTAAGGACAAAGAGTTTAACTCTTGCCTTGACTCTGCATTCATTTTCTTGGTGTTACTTTATCCATTTTTATTGATGATTTAACAAATGTTATTAAAAACGGACCAGACCACCGAGTTCAATCGGGAAAACTTGAAATCAATCCAAAGTGCGATTCAATTGAAGCCTAAAAACCTTATATTGAAAAATGGGTACAAAACTTGATAAACTGGTTACCCGGACACGACTCTACCGGTTTCAACAACTGATTTTTGAACCAAAAACATGTTGAAACTCACATTTCCAGTTATTTCTCAAAACATCCATTCACCTGCCATCTTAAATACGAGCTTTGCTCACTCAATACACACAATTAAATATATATACATTGTATAAACTATATGTATACGCCCTCACAGCTGTAAACATCTACAAATGATAAGCCTTCTAAGACCTCAACGCTGCGAATGCACCTTGCTCTATCCAGACCCTTGAGTGTTCCTCTAATTTCGCGGCCTAGACCTACTATTTATATGGTCCAAATAGCATGCTCAGTTTGAATATGTGGAGAGAGAGAGAGAGAGAGAGAGAGAGAGAGAGAGAGAGAGAGAGAGTAACTCTAACTTTTAAAAGTATTAGGGTTTGGAATGGATTTAACTTATATAAATACTGACCTTCAGTTTTAGGCTATATTAGGCCCATTTATTTGTTTGTAATTTTAAGTTAAAAATTGAAACATTAATAAGTAATTATTATCAATAATTTGGTTACCATTTTAAAAAATATTTACTTATTTTATATACTAGTTCAACCCCCGTTTGACCCCGGATCAACCCTTTGGCCCTTTCATGTTTTCGGGTCGATGCCTGATTTGATTTTTTAATATATTGGTTTTAACTTCCATTTGTCATTACTCTATCCAATGTTAGTAAGGTTGACAAGTTTGATTTATTAAAGTAATCACTCAAATCCATTTTACAAACAATAATATCTTCAATGGAATGAATGACCAATCATATCTTGATCTTGAATGGTGAAAACTCAACCAATAAACGTTCATGATAATCTTCTCAATACTTAGTCCTCATTTGCAAAGTTGGTCTGTGTTAATCCTTTTGAAGTCGGTCCTCGGCCTGAGCGCTGGAGGGGGATTACAATATTTATTATTTTTTTTTTGTTGAAATCTTTTAAATATGAATACATATTTGTTATGTAATACTAAATTTTAGCTAAAATATATAATATTTTTGATAAAAAAAAATAAAAATGGTCATAGTAGAATATTCGAAGAATGTCGGTATTGAACACGTGTCGAGCACGTCATGTTGGGAAAATTACTTAATTTTCCATGTGGACCAACATATGTAAATAATTATGTAAAAATGCTATCTTAAAGTAAACCCAAAATTAAAGTGATCTAATAAAAAATTAAGTAATTGGGCTTTGGATAGCTAAATAAAGTATGAGATGTATTATATATGTAGAGACCGGATCTAGTAGGGTTTGTATTTGATTATGAGCTGAATACATGTAGAAACTATATATAGGATTATGATCCCCAATTCATATGCAATTTTCTCATTCTTTATGTCATCTCATCAACACAAGAATTAATAGAGAAAGTATATTGAAGAAGAAGATCCAAAATTCACAATCAAGAATCAAGAAGGAAGGATTTGAGAAATTAAATTGAAGAACAAGAAATCAAGATTTAAAGAACAAAAATTTAAGATTCATTATTGAAGATACAAATCAATAGATCAATGTATGTTCCGCATTAATTAATTTTCTTGATGATTTGACAAGAAGATCGTAACAATTCATAATATTTTATAAACTTTAAGTTTAATGAAAATTCTACAAGTTGTATTAGAGCCAACTCTATGTTAAACTATTGAAATAAAAAAAAAAGAATTTTAAGGTTAAAATTCATGCTTTGAATTCCTCAATTTTGGAATGTGAATTTTAGTCATATATTGTTAAAACAACAAAAAGAAGAAAGAAGAAAAAGAAAACAAAAATCTAGATTTTGGGAATTTTTTTGCTAAATTCTAGTTATTATAATTGTATATTATTTTGAGAGTGAGCACGTGCTTGTACGAAAATCTAGAAGGATTTATATTAATGTAAAAAAGTCAGTGGAAATATAAGACATTGATTACTGAAAGAAAAATATGACATGCTACTTAGGGTTATTTATTAAATAATTGGTGTTAGGCGTTGAAATCAGCAGTAGTAGTCGGAGTCAAACCCTAAAAAAATGGAAAGTTTGAAATAATCAATATAAAGAGAGAATGTCACCTCCAGTTTTTTTCAATCTGTTGTGGCCCATGTTTACTAAAAGGAATAAAATAAAATAAAATATACGGTCATTTGTCTTATATCTGGCCCATTATCCTTCTACTTTCCTTTTTCCCAATTGATCTCTTAGAACTCCTAATGCATTAGCTTCATATATATGTATTAAAAGGTAAGGGACAATCAATTTCAAATTTTTGTACTTAAAATTTTGTTCGGATTACTAATTTTTCTAAATAAATTAATTAACAACATGTTATCAAAGTAACCTCTATTGTCTAGATTGATTTATTTGAAATATTAGGAGTGTTTTGTATTTTTCATTCATACGGAAATTCATCGGTCCAAAGGAAGGTAAATATTTGGCCGAATTATATCTACACCTATGGTAATAAATATATGACAATTGTAAGGTTTTGTTTTATGCGAACAAGAAATCGGTTCAAAGATAGGTTTATTATTTGACATATTTTATTGTCAATATTTGATTACTAAACCAAGAGTACCACTTACAAATTGTTATTTTTGTCCAAAAACTAAATATCAATATTGTGTTCATGGGGTTTGACATTATTTGAATAATTAATTGTTTAATATGGATTCTAATGTGAACGTATTTCTTTGGCTTTGTTCTCTATTCAATTAACTTTTCTGTTTCTACAATATCAGCAAACATCAATTCTATTCCCGTTCTAATTGGAATCAACTTTAAGTGTTGGAGAGAAAACGTTCAGATCATTCTTGGCTGCATGGACTTAGACTTTGCGTTAAGGACTGAACAACCCATTGCACTTACTAACAAAAGATCCGCTAATGAAAAAATTGGAATTTGATAAGTGGGATCGTTCATACCACACGAGTCTTATGATCATGAAGCGTGGTATTCCAAGATCATTCAAGGGAGCTGTGTCCTATAAGATAACTACTACCAAGGAATTTCTTGATGAAATAGAAAAATGCTTTGCAAAAAGCGATAAGGTTGAAACTAGTATATTTTTGGCGAACTTAGTTTCACTAAGGTATAAAAATAAATGAAATATTCAGGAGTACATCATGGAGATGTCTCATATTGTTTCAAAATTAAAGGCACTAAAGTTTGAGCTATATGATTATTTAATGCGAACTCACGTATCAATAGTAGCTACGGAACCCATGACAAATTAGAACAAACCCAAGAAAGCCAAGAATCAACGTTTGATAAGCTCGACCAAATAAATTATTGAACCAAGGAACTAAAACAATCGCTAACAATATCTTGACCCCATGATCACAAACTTGTGGACTTTACTTATATTGTAGAACGCTACAAAAATTTAATTCTTAATAAGTTCTAGATTAATTCAATGAAGTATAAGAAGAAAGCAATATGACTCGTAACATTATCTCTTAAAATTGTGTGGTTTTACAACGAAGGAAACGAGTCCTATTTATAAGGAACCCATAAAACCTACTTTAAAACGGAATTAACATTCAAAGTATCAATAATTACCATAAAACTAGAGTTTTAAATAAAATAAGATTCTTTCCAAAATTTGAAAAATTCGATGCCAAACTTGTACAATGCAGTCGCATAGTGTATGGGCACGCGGTCGCATAGTTCACCAAAAAGACCACTCTAATTCTCGGTATAGAGCCAGGCTGTCACATGCATAGGGTAACTATGCAGTCGTATAGTTACTTTTTCCAACTTTCTCATCTGCTACTTGAACCAAGTTGATCCATCTTGTTTCTTCTTCCAAGCCCAATTTGAATTTGTTCATTTACTTGTTGTAATCAATGTTTCGTCCACCGTAGTTTGAGCGAGCAATCGCATAGTCTCCTTGATCTTCTTTGCCACGACTTCGTCATTGGTCCTTCAACAACGACCAATGGATTCTTGCCTGAACTTGCCCTCGTATCCAAGATTACATCGTTCCCTCCCTCTTTGAAATGATCTAACTCGAATATGTATCTATATCAAAGAGAGAAAGACCAGAGACATTAAAATTAGCAGAAACATTATACTCACCTGGAAGATCTAATTTGTAGGAATTGTCATTGATCTTTTCAAGGACTTGGAATGGTCCATCGCCCTTTGATTGCAACTTTGACTTTCTTTTATCTGGAAAGCGTTCTTTCCTCAAGTGTACCTAAACTCAATCCTCTGGTTCAAATGTAACGTGCTTTCGTCCCTTATTTACTTAAGAAGCATAATGCTAATTTTTCTTTTCAATTTGCAACCTTACCTTTTCAAGGAGTGATTTCACCAAGTCAGTCTTCTTCGTTCCATCTAAGCTACCTCTTTCATTCATAGGTAAAGGAATTTAATCCAAAAGTGTTACTGGATTAAAATCATATACAATTTCAAATGGTGAGTAAGAAGTAGTAGAATGTGTGACCCTATTATATGCAAATTCGATGAATGGTAAACACTCCTCCCAACTCTTCAAATTTTTATTAACTATATTTGGTAACAATTGTATCATAGTCCTCCATAAGTGATTAAGAAATTAACATCCCTATCTGATACAATGCTTCTAGGAATCCCGTATAAGCGTACTACTTCCTTAAAGAATAAGTCTGCAATATTGGTGGCATCATTAGTTTTTATGACCTGAAATAAAATGTGTCATCTTAATAAATCTATCTACCACCACAAATATAGAATCTCATCATTTCCTAGTCCTAGGTAAGCCCAACACAAAATCTTGGGGTAAAACCTTAGGATTTATAGCATTTTTACAAGTGATGCATCTATTATAACCCGATCAATATCAACTTTCATCTTAGGCCAATAAAAATGTTCGCCTAACATCTCTAAGGTCTTCTTAACCCTAAAATGACCCATTAGACATCGTTATGTACTCCATGTACTAATAATTCTCTCATTGAACATTTAGGAACACATAACTTATTTTCTAAAAATAAATACCGATCAAGCCTAAAGAATCTATCAATAGCACCCTTATCACATGATTCGTATGTATTAGAAAAATATGGGTCATTAGAATAAATGTCCTTAATATATTCAAATCCTAACAATTTAGCATCTAAAGAAGTTAGAAGTACGTACCTCTTTAACAAAGCATATGCTACTACATTTTCTTTACCTTGTTTGTACCGAATAACATATGGAAATGCTTTGATGAACTCCATCCACCTTGCATGTCTCTTGTTTAGCTTACCTTGATCCCTTAAATGCTTCAAGGACTAATGGTCAGTGTAAATCACGAATTTCTTTGACCATACGTAGTGCTGCCATCTCTTCAAAGCTCGAACAAGTACATACAACTCCTTGTCATATATAGGATAGTTAAGAGCTACTATACTTTGCTTTTCACTAAAGTAAGCTATTGTCATTCGTTTTTGCATTAAGACAGCTCCAATACCTATTCCCGGGGCATCACATTCAATCTCAAAAGTATTATTAAAGTTAGGTAGTGATAAAATCGGTACGGTGCACAACCTGTTCTTAATAGTATTAAAAGCATGTTCTTGTTTAACCCCTCAATGAAATCCTACACTTTTCTTTATAATTTTCGTGCATAGTTTGGTAAGTGTGCTAAAATATTTAACAAAACGCCTATAAAAACTAGCTAACCCATGGAAACTTCTTACTTCAGTTATGCTTTTGGGTGTTGGCCACTCTTTAATGGTTTTGATTTTCTTCTCATTCACTTCAATACCATTTTAAGTAACGACATAATAAAAAAAATAGCATGAAAAATGAGCACTTTTTAAAGTTAGCATAAAGTTGTTCTTTCCTTAAGACCACAATCACACATCTTAAATACCCTATATGTTCAGTTAGATCCTTACTATATACCAATTTCAAATCATATACAATTTCAAAGGACTTGCCCATGGAGTTCTTCATTGTAAATGACTGACCCTCCACCTAGAGAAGGGCTCAACCCATCACCTTCTCCTAAGACGACTCAGTTGGTGTGCATTATCCACATTGGGATGCCCTAATAGTGAGGACTGTTGTAACTCGTAATGGCCTAAAAAGAATGTTAGTGGATAATGGAAGCTCTATCAGCATCATCTTTGGAGTTACATTTGACAAAATGGAAGTTGATCATGAGCTTACCCCAATGACATCTCCCTTGTATGGCTTTACTAGCGATAACATTGTCCCAATGAGGAAAATCACTCTTAACTGCTTATCATTTCATGAAATTTCTGGTGGTGGACAACCACTCCGTCTATTACGGAGTGCTTGGGAGGCCGGCGTTGAAAGAATTATTTACCATTATTTCCATTCACCAACCGTGTGTGAAGTTCCTAACTTAGAATGGCATTGCAATGATCAGAGGTGACCAAAGGAGTGCAAGGAAATGCTATTCAAATTCCATTATGAAAGTGAAACCAAAGAGTGCCAACATAATCTTGACAGATGTTGACAGGGCTAACGTCTCTAAATAAGGGAAAAAACTTGAACAAGGGAGAGTTACTGAAGAAGGGAGAGTTGCTGAAGAGTTGTAAAAACCTCTAAAGAAGAGGTCGTCCCCAAAACGCTAGTGCCTCAAGAAAAAAGGGGAGTTGGACCTCTGGAAGAGCATGGTTAAAACCTCTGGCACCTATTCATCGCTCATGTGAGGAACTGTAAGTTTGGCATAGGTCGAATCTGAAGTCGTCGACCCACTTGAAGTTCTGGTCTTCTTCGACTACCCTTTCCCTGACGCTCCACAACAGTTGGTTTATTTTAGCCCATTTTAGCTACAGCTATTGAAGTAGCCTTCAACTTTTCCCTAGTAAGGACTTCAGAGCGAGGGGGTGAGGTGGCCATTGATCCACCTTCTCCAGTGGCGGAGAAACATTGTTTTATCTTGGAAACCTCATCCATAACTTTTTTCCCTTATCCTTCATGGGAGGTTGCCATTTTCCCTCCTGATTGCCAGCTTCCCGGCTTATTTTCTCTACCTGGTCCCTCACCTATTTTTCTATAATAGATGAAAGCTTCATCATTTCCTCCCGACAGTGGAGGTGGCAGCGAGGAAAGTGGCCATGTCAGAAGTGGGATGTCTTATCTTCTTGAATATTTTTACTAAAACAAGGGACAAGGTCAGTAACAGTTATGCAAACTAGCAAAATAGAACTTATTGAAGGTTGATATTACCTCTTCAAGCCATTAAACAAAATTCGTCAAAAAAACCGTTTGGAACTGATTAAACTATCAAGTTCACGCGACGAGTAGAGGTGTAAGTAAATGTCCCAAACGATCTCTCACTCACTTCGACTGAACTCAAAGCAACAGACCTTACAAGACATAAAAAAATTTTAAGATCTGAATCAACATTAATTGGAAAAAAGGTCAAGTGCAGCACTTACAAGCTTCAGAGTAGAAGGTTGGAACTGTCAATGGGAGACTGTTTCACCATCATACTCTTGTCACTTCCTCCTCACCAAGAACCACGTCTCCTTCCATCCTTCAATGGAAGAGGGAAGGCCTAAGACGAAGGGAAAATGTGATCCCTACAGACATAAAGAGTACCACCCTTTGGAATCCTCTTTTCCCAAGACCCTGGATTGGAAAATGGTCTGGAAGATATGGAGGGGCACATCCTCTCTAATGGAGGTCTTCTTCTATAAGAAGTAGGTCCAAGCATTGGGAACGAGTTGGGTGGAAGTCATCTCGTACAACCTCATAGTGGCTCTAAAGAAGGGGTGAAGAGGTAGGCGAAACCTCGCCTTCAAAAAACTCGCTGATGGCAATGTACATTACCTTAGAAAGCACGCAAGCTCATCAGGAGATGGTGATAGGAGTTTGATATCATATGGAATAGAGTATTTTTCCCTAAGATTTTCTAAGTAGGATGCATTTACAAGTCTATGGATTATATAAATAATCATGTCTAGATTTAAAAGACTATTGTTACGTCTCGCCACTTAGGCTTCAGTCAAAGTACTACGTCACGGTCAAAAGTCAACAAAGTCCCGAATTTTCAAAGCAAAGAAGTCAAACAAAGGCTGAAGTTCATGTGCGGAAGCACTATCTAAATGGCCGAAACCATAAGCCGAAGCTCTGCATAAGAAATCAATAAAGAAGCTAAAACTCTTCATATAGAGGACCACCAATACGAAGCTCCCTCCGGCAGAGGTCCTTAGTTCATCTGAATTCCCTGAAGTTGAAGTTGTCTCTTATATGATCTGTAGACAATCTTTAGAAATGATTGATATAACTTTTGTAATAAAGAATGTCATATGTGTCAGCCTAATGTATAGGGTGGCTGGCCCTTTGTTAATATATTTATTGTATGATAGACTTAATGATGTAAGACTTCAGTCTAAAAGTTGAGGCTGCGTGGTTCTGATCCAATGGACACCACATCGGCCAAAACACTATAAATATGTGGTCTTTATAAATGGTAAATGACTTTTTTTTGGAGAGAGGGTGATAGTCATTTTGAATACTGATATACAAGGAACACTCAATACAAAATACTCTCAACACCTCTTACTTGCTCTATACTTGTTAGTTTAATCCTAAGTTATTTACATTTTGCTGGTGATTATTTATTAGTGCAATCATTCTAATCACTATCGTCGATGCTCGAACATTTCTGTCTCGTATCGTAAAGCATCTCCTGCGTTCATGTGTTCTTCTTCTCTCATCAATCATTCAGTCAAAATGGGCCAAAATTTGTTAGGATTAGCGTGGATCGGCTTAGCATCTATTTTCCACATTTATGTTACATTTTTTGGGGTCAATGCTTAAATTAATCAACTATCTTAACATGCGGAAGGATATTAGATGTCGAATTACAAAGGTCAAATGTCATAATAAGTCACCGTGTCGATAGATATACAGCTAGGAAAGAAAACCATATGGGATGAGGCTATTTACACTCATAGATAGCTAGGCTTTATCTCAGCCTCTCAAAGGTAGTTAGACTTCTGCCTGTCTGTTGTTTTCGAGGTTGTAAAGAGAACCTTTGATGTGACCTAAGTTTGTGTGACCTTCTCTCTATCCTTTTGTCAGTTAACTGATTCCTTTACAATATGATATTTTCCATTTCCCCCTTTGCTTTCCTGCATTCATTGGTATCATGGTTATATGCTTGGTGGTATCTGCAATACTTGGTTGAAGACAAGGCCTTTACTCCACCCAGATACCGACTTGAGCATTCCTTATGGGATCTCTTTGGCATTGGTGTGCATATTCTTTGGTCGCGTAATAATGGCATCACAGTTGATGAGGCCTTGATATCCTTTCGACTTGACATTGGGCTTTACCTTTGTTCGAAGTCTAAGATATATCTTTGTTGTGCCCTTTGTGTGCACTGCGCTCACTCATATATTTGTTCGTAGTCTAAGAGGTATCCTATGCTACACCCAGCTTGTTAAAAATACTGGCATAAGAATGACTCTGTCTTTGTGATTATTGGTTTTCCTTTCATGGTCGGTAAAAAGACGAATAAGCCATTTAGTGGGGATAATATAATTCAGGTTCTCTATTTTTGCACCTACCAATAGAGACGGGAGCACATAGCTCTGGTGCATCAAAAACTTTTTGAAATTTTTCATGAAACTTAAAATTTATAAACTTGCCAAGATCTTCATGTCAAATCACCAAGAATTTAATTAACGTGGAACATACTTTGATCCATTAATTTGTGTTTTGAATAATGAATCTTGATCTTTAATCTAATTGCTCAAACCTTCTTCTTGATTCTTGATTTTGGGTTTATGGATATTTCTCTTCAATAGACTTTCTCTTGTATTCTTATGTTAATGAGATGACACAAAAAATGAGAAATTCACATATGAATTGGGGAACATAACCCTATATATAGTTTTCATTTGTATTTGACACATCATCAAATACAAACCCTAATGGATTCGATCTCTACACATATAATCTGGTCCATACTTTATTTAGATGCCTAAAGCCCAATCACTAAATTCTTTATTATATCACTTTAATTTGGGCTTAACTTTAAGATAGCATTTATACACAATTAATTATATATGTCAGCCCACATGGCAAATCAAATAATTTCCCAATAATCTTCCACTTGGGCCACATATGTTACCTTATAAATGTGTATAACCATATGAGTTCAAAACCTTTGCTATCATAACCAAAAGTATCTCCGAACAATCTCGTCCATTAATTATATCAATATAGGATCAAAGCGGTATTTGTTACAAATATCATAACTAAACTCTACATACATCAATACAATCAAATGACATAAATCAAGTGTAGATGTATAGAAAATTACATTAATGTGATCCATATATGCCTATTTCCAACTAGTCCTACTTTATTCTTTAATACTTTATGAGATCAAACCAGAGAAACTTTAATCAGAGTGGAACTGAACTGAATACTTTATTACCGAAATAAATAGATTATCCATGGATAAAAATGTGTCTAAAATANAGTGAAAACTAAAAATACTTTATTACTGAAATGAACTGAAATAAACTTGAATGTGCACAAGCAAAATTTTGTTTCAAAAGACAACATCCAAAATTACAAATTCCCACTAAACTAGCATATCATCTAAATGTACAACACCCATCTGAACGTTGTGCTCATGAAAGAAATTAGGTGGTAGACCTTTAGTAAATGGAATCGCTGTCATGGAGTTTGTCCCAATATGTTCTATAATAACCTGACCACTCTGAACTCTTTCTTTAACAACTAGGAATTTGATGTCTATGAATTTAGACTTGGTTGAACTCCTATTATTGTTTGAATATATGACTGCTGACTTATTGTTACAAAATAACTTAAGTGGTCTTAGAATTCCATACATAATTCGTAACTCGATGACAAAATTTCGTAGCCACATTCCTTGATTGCATGCCTCATAACATGCTATAAACTCCACTGTCATAGTTAAAGAAACGATGGGTGTTTGCTTAGCACTCTTCCAGGATATAGCTCCTCCAGTCAGCAAGAAAACATAGCCCGATGTGGATCTTCCACTGTCATGATATCCAGCATCAGTATAACCAATGATCTCTAATTGGTCTGATTTCCTATATGCGAGCATGTAATCTTTTGTTCTCT
>CAIGRP010021744.1:0-28371 GCA_903798385.1 Fraxinus cuspidata | reverse complement strand
AGATGCTAGGTATGACCATCAGTGTCAGTTTCTTTCTCTTCTCAAAGCCTGAAACGAGCAATAGAATATGTCAATGCAGCAAATCATTAGTAACGCTTCCAGTTAACTTTTGCATACATAACAGAGAAGGTATCCTGCAGCTAAATAGTATGATTAATCAATGATCTCATTGCACAAAAGTAGTACTAAAGAAAAGCCATTGCTAGACAACTAAGCAGGTTTGCAGCAAAAAAATCATGATAAAAAATAATCTAGGAGAAAATAATCGTGAATTAAAGAATCCCAAAGTCGTTGGATTTTAGGATTGCTTAGAGTGAAAAAATGAGTTTTTGTTTAGCTTTTATTCTTAAACTCAGAAGGATTTTAGTGAAGATTCAAAGAGTTCATTCTTTCTCTGGTGAATCAANTTGTTTAGCTTTTATTCTTAAACTCAGAAGGATTTTAGTGAAGATTCAAAGAGTTCATTCTTTCTCTGGTGAATCAAAATGAGCAATTCAATAGGGTTGAATAAAAATTCAATTGACCATTTGATATAATTGCTATGATTAGTGTTTGACTCGTTGGTTTATTAGGGTTAGGATTATAAAAGGACCAGCCCCATAGTATTACTTAATAACCAACTCATTGCTTCGTATTAACTGGATCTAAAGAACCAGTCAAGATACGATAAATCAGTCATATCTTTGTAGCAACTGATTTTTTTTTTTTTTTATTTTTTGCATAAAATTTAATTAGAAGTTGTAAAACAAAATGAAAGTAGTAAACGTGTCTCTTGTAGTTGTCTTTGTGCGTGCATTTACTAAATAACCAATCAAACGAAATCATTGTAATAATACAGTTTTAAATTCATTTCTCAGTAAACCAAATTCAATAATGCAAATACTAATTGAACTCTTGACGATTTCCCTCCCCTAACTCAAATAATAAGGATTATGTCATTGACGTCATTTTAAATTTGTAAGCAGGCTGAATAAATTGACCCTTCCTAAAAATTCAAGATTCCTTTAACCATTATATTCATCTGCATGAAATTCAAAACGACACTCTTATAAAGTTCGTTCTTTTGGTTATCGAAAATCCAATCTTCCTGTTTTTTTTCACTTTTTTGCTTAAATTTTTCCATAGCTCCACCAAATTACTATTTAAACCATCAAACGCTCACTTACACATCCATTATCCACATATACACAAATACAATATGTAACTACGGAAACACGCATATAAATATATATATGTATAGAAATGGAGGGTGGACCTTCATATTGTTCAACGTAGATGTCCTGAATTTGGAAATGGTAAGTCTCGAAGCACTTCTCTGATGCTTCCTTGGTGTCGAATCTCTTATGGAGCTCCGCCAGGAAGATCCGGGCATCTTTTCGAGTAATCGGGTTCTCCAGTCGCTCCAGGAGTGATCGGAGCGCACTGTACGCCGCGTCACCTGATTGTTGACACTGCTTCAAGAACTCCTCCATGGATCGACACAGTAGTACCTCGCCGCACTCTCAAATCACAGGATAATTTATGCCTATAATGTGCCAATAATCGTGATATACAAGTAGGTAGAAAGATAGAAGTGAAAGAGCAGAGGAAGAGAACTGGCCGTAGCGTGAGCGAGAATGTGATATATTCTAGACGTGCGTGCGTGAGAGGCATGTTTGGCTTATTTAGATATTTATGGTAACTGAAGCCCAAGTTTGGTTGGGACTAAAATCCAATTAAATTTTCAAGTTAAAATTAATTGTTAATTTTAACCACACCTTTTTGTGGAACCCACAAATTTTCACTACACATTTCAATAACTTTCATTAAAATATATTAAAAATCTGATTTTAATCTCTTCCAAACAGAGGTTAAGAATTCACTTAAAAAATTTATGCTTTTCAAATTTAGCCAAACATGCTTTTAAATATTGACTTTTTTTTGGTATTTATACCTTTTTTGGTATGTTGAACCCATTAAATTAATTTTATGAAAATATTTTATTTAATGAGACTTCATCTAAAAAATTTCAAATGAGAAAACTCTTTTAAAATTAGTTTCCAAACACAACTTTCTTAAAACGTTGTTCTAGGAAAAGCACAAGCAAAGTCAGAAATAACGTCCAATCACCAATGGGCCCTTAGCATGGTTTGAAATTAACGACAAATGTTTTTCAAAATGTTCTATTTGTTATTTTTTTTTCTTCTTATTACTTATTTAAAAAATAAACAAGTCTATTTATGCGCTAACGGATATTTTGCCGAACGAAATTCGTAACTAGCGACGAATGTACTAATTAATTAAATGTATAAGATAAGACTGTATAACAAAAAGTTCGTAACAAAAGTGTGACAATGAGTTGGAGACCTTTGCTACAATTAAAATGTGATGCAACAATTAAAATATTCTAACTAACAAGTTCACGTAATAAGGTTTACAAAATAACTTGGTGTTTTTGTTTTAGCGCGAGACATTCCTATAAAGCACTTTGTTTGAAATTAGTTTGATAAGTAAATTAGAAATATAAACAAAAAAATAAATAAATTATATTAAAGGGTTGTTTGACAAATCTTTGATAAAAAATTTAACAAGTTTTCATAAGAGTTAATAAAATGTGTAGTTAAAAAAAGTTAATAAAAGTTGTGGATCTTATAATACGTGTGATTAAAATTATTATTTTTACTTTAACATTGACTTTTTAGCAATTTTTTAAATTATCCCAAACAAGCACAAAAATGTAATCCTTTTCACCTCGGTTCTTAACTGGTTTTGCTAAAAATCAAATTTTAATAATTTTGATAAAAATTGGTTAAATACGTGATTCAAAAATTGATAAAAGTTATGAATCTCTTGACGTGTAATTTGTAAAGTTAAAATTAATTGTTAACTTTAACTTATATTTTTTATTTGTTCAATCTTTTTAGTTAAACCAATCAACGAGTAAACTGGATGGTAGAAAAAACTAGTTAAAATATTTATTTACTGCATTTTTATATTAACACCATCGGTGTCACGAGTTGAAAAAAATAGCTTATTTTATTTGCATTACTAATGTTGTAAGATCAATTTAGGTGATACTAAATGTCATTAAAAATAAGGTACAATTAAATGAATCACATAATTATACTTTTAATTGAACATATTATATAGTTTCATCTAAAGTGGTGTTACAACACTTAAAATTTTATTGTTCATTTATTAATTGAAAATGCCTATTCGATGATGAATGTTTGATGCACATAGAGAAAGTTAGTTAAAAATTATAGTTGTTGACTTAGCTCTTATTTGGTTTTCTTATTTTAAAAAAAATTATTTTTAACTACGGATGTTATGGAATTTATAATTTTTATCTAACCAAATATGAATTGGTCCTTGTTTAATTCTCATTATTTTAAAACTCATTTTTTTCAAATTAACTTTTAACTACACATTTTACGGTACAATATTTTTTATTAAGTTGAAAACTTTTTTTACTACATTTTAACCCTACATCATCTAAAACTTTACTATCACTATAAAACTCATTTCGATAAAATAATGGCATCAGATTAAAATGGGAGCTTTGTAGTGCGTGCGGTTTGGACAGCAATTTCGGGTAAGTACGTGAACTTTTCCTTCCATGTAACTGTTTTCATTTCCCGAGGTGACTATAAATTTTCTAGGAAAGAACAATATTCTGTCATGTTCGTATTGTTGCAGCACTAGCAGTAGAAATTATTATTATTATTATTGTGTCACTAATCATTCTCTATGAATATGAATTTTTGATTTTCATTATAATAAACACAAACTTATTTACTTTTATTTTTTTTCTCTCTTTTCATAACACGCTATCAGCACAATAACTTAATTTTTCAAAGTTTAGTAAATGCGGTAATTTTTGTTTAGTATAATCATTTATCACGGGTACCAATATTAGCTTGAAAACACGTGAAATCATATATATATATATATATATATATATATATATATATATATATATATATATATATATATATAAAAGCATTAAATCGTGGAAATAATATACATTGTTTGCCTTTCCAATTCATGTACGTGCACATCTTTTTCAATTCTTTCTCCGTGCATATTTCGTTTCCCATTTTCAAATGTTGACGCCAATAGTATAATAATTGAAATGATATAATGTTTGACCCACGCTATTTTGGAAGAATGTATTCTGGAATAATAGATTGATAGAGAATGTGTGGTTGAAAAAGAAGGAAAAGTTATTGATGTGATGAAAAATATTATTTTATTGAAGAATTTATGGTTGAAAATGAGTATAAGAATGAGAATGAAAAATTTAATGTAGAACAAACGTAGATTGATTGAGAATGTGTGGTTGAAAAAGAAGGAAAAGTTATTGATATGATAGAAAATATTATTTTATTGAAAAATGTGTGGTTGAAAATAAGTAGAAGAATGAGAATGAGAATTTTAATTTGTATCGAACGGAGGCAATATATTTTCTTTTCGTGTGCCCAGAAAGATTGGAATGGTATAATTTTTATTTTTATTTTGAATGGTATAATATCTCACGGGTCCATCATTACTCCTTATTTAGTCTTCAGGAGGCGACTATTGTGCCAATTGTAGTGTTTGCCACTATTAATGAATATTCTTTATATCCTTAACCTGATCAAATGTTCGTTACAAAATTTAAATTGATAATTTATCATGTTTTTGTTCTTGAAATCGCACAATATTTTTATTATCATTCCTGAAGAATAATAATTATAGATCTGTCTATTATAAACAATTTGTTGTTGCTCTTGAAGTAACGCAACATTATAATTAATATTCTTGAAAAAAATTTATTTGCTCATGAAGAACATAAATTATAATTTTCAATATTTCAGAAAAATATTGGCATATTACTCTTGAAGAAGCAATAATATAATACAATGTGCTCCCGAAATAGCATGTGTTTTGAAGAATATATTGTTTTAAATTGATGTTTATCCTTGAAGAAAAATACGTAACTTATGTCATGTTGATAGTAACTACTTTGATATTTAATGATATTTTTCGAAACTAATTGTGTTTTCTTTTGCTTTATTGTGTAGTCAATCAAATAACAAATATCACAAAATTTGAGTTTGTTGCATTTGACATATCTGACAATAACTATTTATCATTGGTACTCGATACTTATATCCATCTTGTCTCAAAACGTTTGGGAAAGACAATAAAATAAGGAAATAAATAATCTCTACAGGATCGTACAAAAGCACTCATCTTCCTTTGTCGTCATCTTCACGATGGATTGAAATTTTGAATATCTCACTAAGAAAGATCAACAGGTTATTTGGAAAAAATTAATTGAAAGATTTGATCATCAGATGACTATATTCCTTTTCAAATTCGATATGAATGGATGCATCTAGAGGTGGCAATCGGCTCGTAAAAAAAGGGTTCGAGATGAGCCCGAATTTGCTTGGCTCGTTTTTTAGATGAGTGCTCGTGGGCGAGCCAACACGAGCTTGGCTCGTGGGCTCGTCTAAAACGAAATGTTATTATTATTTTTATATGTTTATCTTTAAAAAATAATTAGAAATAAATTGACAAGCTCGCGAGGGTCGAGCCGACTTTCGGCTCGGCCCATTGCAATCTCTACATGCACATTTGTTTGCAAAATTTCAAAACTGTTAGTGAGTACAATTCTAAACTGTTCAGAGTATGTTCAAAATTGACCATGCGTTGAGAAAAAAATCAATGATGAAGATATGTTGGAAAAATTCCACATTTCACGCCTCGAATGTGCTCTCGTAACAGCAATATCGTAAACGTAGTTTCAAAAGGTACTGAGAATTCATATCTTGCCCGTTTGAGATTGAACAAAATAATGAACTGCTAATGAAAAATCATAGGTTACGTCCAACTGGTTATGTATCATTACCTGAAGCAAATGGTATCGTATTGCGTGAAACAAATACAATATGAAGATAACGACGGGACGTGGACGCACGTGGAATAAATCATGAACAAAATAATCAACAAAACTATCAGCAACAAGACAATAATTTATAAAGGCACAAAGTAAACGAAAGTAGTACATCAAAAAAGGGGTGTGAAGATAGTTGCTTTAGATGTGGAATGAAAAGGCATTTGACACGTACATGTTGTACGGTAAAACACATTGGAAATCTTTACCAAAAATCAATCAAAGGAAAGTGAAAAGTGAAGATAAGTTTTGCTAATCGTGCTAGTCCAATTGATGTGACTTATTTGGATGTTTTTTATTTCTTTGTTGATTCAAATGTGAATATTGACGTTCGATTGTGGGTAGTGTGATGGAAGATATAGATTAGTTTACTTTCTAGTATTTCTTTTCGTTTCAAAAATTCAATTGAAATATATTCTTACTTTTCGCAAAAAATTGAAACTTTATTATGAATCGTTAATTTCAAATATTTAATTATGTTTGCTTTTTTAAATTTAGATTCAAGTTTTTTAAAATATATTTGTTTTGTCATGGATTCACGATGGATTGCCAGAAAAAATAAAAAATAAAAAAATATTTTTGAACTTAACATTAGTAGAAAATAATGTTAATACGATATCAAGTGTATCAAATATTGTCGGAGGCTCCAGAAAATGTTGTATTATTTGGTAAAATAATACAAAATTATATATTGAAAATACACTTTATTCAAACGATTCTAGAAGAAAATGACTTAGTTTTAAAAATATTCAAGTAATTGAAATCACATTGAGACGATACAAGAAAATAATGTTGAATATTTTTGCATAACTTATTTTGTATATTGTCAGAAGCTGATGAAAGAAAAATTTCACGCACTCCCATCTAGTATGTATTATATATTTATAAAATGGTTGAATCAAATATTAGCACGAACCAGAAGTTTATTGATCCAAAAAAATTTATACTTTGATGTGATCGACTTGGATATCCCGGAGCTATAATGATGCGAGGAATAATAAACAACTCACATGGATATTCTTTAAAGAACCAAAATATTATGTTACCTAACGATTATCCATGTGTAGCTTATTCGCAAGATAAGTTTGTCATTAGACATTCGACTATAAATGTCAATATTGAATCTATAACTTTATTGGAAATAATTCGTGGAGATATACGTGGGTTAGTACACCCACCAAATGACCATTTTCGTTATTTTATGGTATTAATTATTTTTCTATTAGATGGTCACATATTTGCCTACTTTTCACTAAGAACGTAGCTTTACTAGACTATTTGCTCAAATTATAAAATTACGAGTGCAATTCTACGATTACTCAATAAATACTACTTGTCTCAACAATACAGTGAATTTAGATCACAAGCATTCTATGATTATTGCATATCAACTATGATTGTTACTGAACATCTGGTTGTGCATATCTATACACAAAATAACGTGTGATTGAAAAGAAAAGAGAGAAAAATATATTTCAAATAACGAGGATTAAACAAGGACTAGAACGACTCATAATAAAAAATTTACATTTATGCTAAGAAATTAAACAAATGGGTAGGATTAGGACGCATTTAGTAAGATTTCAGCTTTTTATAGAAAGTTTAAGGTGTGTATGAGTCACATTATTTTGAAAGAATGCATTTTAAAATATTAGATTGATAGAGAATATGTAGTTGAAAAAAAAAGAAAAAATTATTGATGTGGCGGAATATATTATTTTATTGAAGAATATGTAGTTAAAAATGAATAGAAAAATGAGAATGAAAATTTTAATATGATCAAATAGTGGCTTAATAAGAAAGTTATCTTGAAATAACTTTTCTTTGAAAACTATTCTAACAAGCAAAAGCATTAATAATTCAGAGACAAACGACCTTATCAAATCATAAGCTTTTTCAAAGCCTGCGAAATGAGCCCTAGAAATAGATAATTGAATTGCTTTATGGGATAATTTGTTGCTATTAGTCATCGACTCATCGTGAGAGTGACTAGTGATTAAGAATTATTTCTTAATACGTAAGTATAGGAAGAGAGTGATTATTAGCAAAGTTGCTTTATTTCTTCTTTTATCTACTTTATTCTTTAGTTTTTCTAGTAAAAGTGCGTGCCGTTATTATTGCCTGATATTATTATTTCAGCTTTATCATGACACGCTAGAGAGCACGCAGTTTGAACCCCATTCAAACTCTTTTTGTTTTCTTCTAAATTTATTTTTAATCGTACATTATTTTAATAAATTCATTTTTCATATAAACTCAAAATTTTTAACAAAATATTTGTCAAAAATTACTATTAAAAAAAATATTTTTCAAAAAAATGAGGCTCAAATATAGCCCATTCGTATGCCAAGTCTATTTTTTTCTTTGTTTCTTCTAGAAAATAACCGTGTTGGTTTGAGTGTTATCATATTAAGCTCGTGTTTGGAGTAGAGATCTGCTGTTCAAAATTTGATATCCGACTTGTTGTCTATCAATAAATAATTAATGCATCATTTACATTAAAGTGTTACATAATTTTAAGCACAAATGACAGTAAACCTCTTTTTGTTTTTTTTTTTTTTCAAAAACTCATTTTCAACCACATAATTTTACACATAAATCAAATTTTTTTCTTACTTTTTAACTATGCATTAAAAAAACTATGCATTAAAAAAAAATTTTAAAAAAAAATTCCAGCCCCCCGCCCCCCAAAAATGGAGCTCCAACAATGGCTAAAAATGTACTTGATGGTATGTTATAGATTTTTTATTTTATTTTTATTTTTGTATAATTAGCACATAACGGTCTTATATTTTACCGCTACTATGAAAAACGTCATTACTTTTTTTTTTTGTCATTTCACTCTTATTTTTACATTTCATTGCGCAAAATATCATTTTCATCCATTATCAATTAAAAACAGTGAAATAACGAATATACAATTTGTTTAAATAAAACAAAAAGAAACCGAACAAAACTAATTGCAAACATAATCCTAATTTTTTTAAAAGTGTAATTTTAACCATACATTTCATGAGATCCACAACTTTTTAATTACACATTTCATCAATTTCTATCAAAATCTACTTAAAATTTGATTTTAATCTCTAATAAACAATTACTAAATATATCAGCCCCAGTTTTTTTTTTTTATAACCATAATACACTTTTAATTGTATGAAAGATTCATAACCTTTACACATTACTACATTTATGTCGAAAAAAATATAAATTCATGGCATTATCATTCTCAAATTAATATAAATTATTCACGATTATGGTTTCTCTTACTTTTTTTATTGAGTAAAAATTATTTGTCCATTGTATTTTTTTAATAGGCAAAACTGTCAAAACATGATTAAATATTAATCCTCATTTTAAAGTACGTTAAAAATACTTTTGGACGGAAATCATGATTAATGACAACATGTTTGTGATCAATGAAATGGTAAAAATAAAAATGCAATAAGAAAAAATTTAAGCATATAAGTGTGAAAATAAATAAAGGTCAATTATTTTTAATGTTATTAAAATACACAGTATTTATAAAAAAAATATAGTATTCATATAATCATTATTTTTCAAATTAATTTTCAACTATACATTTTTTCGTAAAATAATATTACACGTAAATTTAAATTTTTTTCTTATTTTTTAACCTTACATTATCTAAAAAATCATTATTTCAAAATACATTTATCTCCAGACTCTCGTATTGATGGAGCTGTTAGATTTTATTGAAAAAATAAAAGAAAATATTGTATTCTCCACGAAAAAGTATTTCACTAAAATGAGAGAATTCCGTAAAGGTTAGGGGGGTGGATTTTGTATCATTTATTTACCCAGAAAAAAATCTTGTAAAGATGATACAGCAAAGGGACTAAGCGCTAGGCTCTTCTTTCTTCGTTGGTATTACGCTAAAAATTGTGGGGAGAGGCAAAAAGGGAGTCATATTCATCATCCCCCTTGGCACCAAGATATCTTGTGTAGTGGTGATTACCATTCAATTTCTTCATCAGCAAATTTGGAAAGTAGGTATTTGTTAGTGTAAAAACGGGCTTTATATGTTGAATTCGTAATCTATCTGATTGTTGTGAATGATTTAATTTCAACTCAACTCCTTATAATTTATTTATTTTTCTAGAATTGTTATTTTTTTATGGAATCTTCCTCTAGCACAGTGATTACCCAATTGGCGCCAATTTATTGCAGTGATTTCTACTCAACTTCTTCATCAACAAAATTGGCAGGCACCATCGGATTTTATTAGTGTAAAAAAGGCTTTATATATTGAAATCGTACTCGATCTGATTGTTGTGAATGATTTAAATTTAACTCAACTCCTTGCTAGTTTTTTTTTTTTCAAAAATTGTTGTTTCTTGATGGTAATCTTCCTCGAGCACAGTGATTTTTTCGAAAACATTTCTCTTGAATTTTTGATGAGGTCGCGTTTATGGTTCTCTCCTTGCCTTGAAAACTGGCCACCCCTAAAATGTAAACGTGAAATACCCAGGACCAAAATCCCCAGGTGGCTCCACCACGGTGTAGGGGAATGTTTAATTCCACAATTTCAATTGTCGCTCTTTTGTGATACAGAGTTCTGCACTTGAAGGTGGAGAATGGAGATGTGTATTAATGGAAAAAGTGTGAATTGCATCCGCACTGATGCTGCTGTTACTACTGCTATTGCTATTGCTACATCAACAACTGGGCTAAAACTTCCTATACTTGAGTTACCCGTCCATATAATAGTTGATATCCTTTCAAGACTTCCCTTGAAGGATATATTGCGCTGTAGGTGCGTTTGCAAGACGATCCTTAAACTACTCAAGGATCCCTATTTTGCCGAAGTGCATCTAGCTAGAGCTCTCACCACAACTAGCAATCTAATTATTCGAGAACATGGGAGCAAATGGGGATCTCTATATTTCTTTACATTTGATCTTGGTGAAGCCGGTTTGTCGTCATGCTGTGGTGCTGATTGGATGAGTCATTCTTATCTACGTCATCTACATCCATTAAGCAGGATAAATTTCGATTTCTCGTTTCGCGGCAGAAATCTCGCTTTTATTGGTTCATGTAATGGACTGCTTTGTTTGTACTATAATTCACAATCAAAGCCTTTCTACGGTATTTGCAATCCTATTCTTCAGGAATACACAGAGCTTCCTGATCTAGCTGCATCAACGCCTAGTTATATTTACTCGAACCACTCAGCATTTGGCTTCTGTCCAAGAACGAAGCAGTACAAGGTCATTCGTTTCTTGTGTCCGACACCTGTTGATCCGCTTACCTCCATACAATCAAGCAGAATGGTGGCAGACATACATACGCTTGGTTCAGATTCTTGGAGAAGGATTGAGATTCCTGTCTGGCTCAAACGGCAAGCATTTGATCCTTTTGTCAATGGGGCACTTCATTGGATAACTACCAGTGAAAAACCTTCTGAGCTTATAAGTTCATTTGACTTGGAGACAGAACAATTCAGGCTCCTCCCACCACCACCTCACTTCTGCCTGCACTATGTGAAAAATGTCTCTTGGATTAATATTGGGGTGCTAAGAGAATGCCTTTGTCTCTGCTATATTTATGAGGACGCTCAATTTGAGGCATGGGTAATGAAAAAATATGGAGTTAAAGAGTCTTGGACTAAAAAATTTAGCATTGACATAAAATTGTGTTGTAACTTGCGAGTCGAGGATTTGCATCGACCCATTAAATTTCTGAGTAATGGGGATTTGTGCTTTTTATTTGCTTCAAATTCTCTAGTTTCTTTTAATCCTAAGGAAAAAACTTTCAGGGAATTGAAGAAAATGGGACCCTGGAGAACTGAAGTCACCGCTCATGTTTTAAGCTTCATCTCCCTCAAGGATGCAGTGGGAGCAAAAAGGCGTAAATTGAATAACTTTAAACGAGGAAGAAAGATGTTCAATTTTGGGTTTAGTGCTAACGGCGTCATGGAACAGTCTCTAAATTATTCATTATGGTGACCTTGTTTCTGCAAATGTGACTTGGCTTATTACTAATGGCTGCAGGGTCCCGCAATCCATCTTCCATTCTTCTATTGACATTGGCGTCACTCTAATCCAGGTTTTGCCCTGTGTTCATTGCAGCTCTTGGTGGAGTAATGATGTCTTTTGGAATCAGAATAATATGAGTTATCTTTAAGGATTTAAGAATATGTTAGATAAATTTTTGGTGTGATCTTTTGGATTGGATATATAAACAGATCTTGATTGATTTATCTTTTTGGTGTGACACCTTTATTTCTTTTGACTATATCCTGATCGCGTTGCTTGATCTTTTAGTTTTTTTCCTAATTAGTTTGAAAGGAGATTTTCTTTTGCGTGGGGGATTCTTAGCAGTAGCCACAACCAGGTACTTAATCGGTTTAGATACCTAACGGCCTGGAGGTCATGACACTCGACTTACTATGTAGAAAATGTGTATGAACCACCATGCCCAAGTGCAAAATAGGCTTAGAAAAGGTTGCCCATATGCATGGTGCAGTGGTAAAGCAGGAATGTTCTCTACAGAGTATCGGATGTTTGAAACCCCGTGGCAATTGGAAGACAACATTTATGTTGGAAGACAATTGTTCTGTGGAAACAAAGTTATTGTGCGCTTTGTTGTCCCTCTGGGGATTGTTTGCATGTTGTAAAGGAAAGTCTACAAGGAGGAGAACCGCGTCCCCGAATGTCCGGTCCTAATGTGTATAAGATGTAATTGCATCCGAATTTAACTGGGTGGCGAATTAGGGGGAAGGTTGCCATTTAGAATTAGTCGGGCTAAGTTCGAACACCCAAATCCCAAAAAAACTTAGAAAAGGAAGGTCCACATGGAGGACAATCGCTTTTCGAATATTCAGCTTGAGTGTATATAAGCTAGATAGCATCCAGTTTTTAAAGGTTGGCGAATCAAAAGGGGAAAGTCTACTTCTGAGGATCAGTAGGGTGAAACTCGGATACTTGAATCGCAAAAAAAAAGGCTTAGAAAAATCCAATTTTGTCGAAAGATCTAAGAAAAAAAATTGAAATTTAAACTTTCAGAAAATTTTCAATATTCCATTCACCTTGAAAAAGAGAAACTAAATTATAAATTAATTCATGATTTGATCATCCTCACTGACATAGTGCAAATATGCCAAGTTTAAGATAAACATAAAACTAGATTAATTATACACACCACAATGTTTTATGATGATTTTTTGTCATAATGTTCTGTCTGTGTGCTTTGATACGAGGGTAAAATACTACTCTACGCTTTGCATTAAATTTTTTTAAAAAAAATAGAATGGACAAATAAGTTATTTTACATTGTCTCAATGAACTTTTTGGACAAAATCGTAATGAGAGACGAGTTGTGCTAACTGCTAACTAATGACAGACTGAGGATAAGATTACCTCAAAAAACGTTTAAGAACATAAGCGTTACCCCCGTATTCTGGATGCAACTTCTAATCCTTATATTTGTGTATAGAAAATTCCTTCCAAACAGAGTAACATAAACCCGGCACGGGTTGATGAACCTACAGGCACCCCCCTCGCCACCTCACAAAAAAAATAAAAATAAATAATAATAATAATAAAAATCAGGGTTGCACAAGAGCACACGAAGAGATTGCATTATTGCCAATTGAGTCAAACATCAGGTTAAAATCATTGTAAAATTTGTTACAAATTCCAAATAATCAGCCGATTACTGGCAACAAAGAAGTCTTGAGGAATACTTTATTGAACAATGATAGAGAAACTGAAAGGATGAGAACACTGGTCATGCTTCAATCCTGGCACCAGCATTCATCTGCAAGATCAACAATGAGCAAAGGATTAATCTTGACTACAAATTTCATCCTTTGCATTCATGAAAATGAGAACACGGAATCTATCAAACTTACTTTTATTTTTGAAAACAACAGCGAAAGGAAGTATTGAATAAGGACGCATATATTAGTTTTTCTCCAAATTTCAATTTTCCTCCAGCCACCCTGATTACATTCCAGTTCATGTGCCACTTTCCTGGCCACTTTTATTAAGAGGTCTTCGTTCTGCTTTCTTTGAAGTTACGTAACGTTATATAACATTTCCTAGATTGGGGCATGCACAAATTAGAGATATTTACGTTAGCTCTGGTGTCAAGGACCGCAGTTTTACTTAAACCCATTAACACACACATTGTAAATATTTTAATTCAATTGTAAAATAGTTGGAAATTAGAAAATTTTAGTATGATTCCTCGGCATTTAAACGTCAACCGCCGTCACTTAGGTTTTTGTTCCTAATGCTATTATTGGGGGTATTAGTCTTTCAAACATTTTTCAACCTTTTCTAGAGTTCGCCCTTGCACTAGCCATTGTAATTTACTGCTTTCATGAATTGTAATTTTTAGCTTTCAAACAATTAATGATTAAGCTTTCCAATGCATTTCAATTTTATGTTGCAAGCTTTCCATAAATTGTAATCAAATTTTCTTTCGTCCCAAAACGATCGAGAGAAGGCGGAAGGTAGTCTAGCGGAGCAGACTACTGCCGCACGGTGTCCCTTTCTGTGTCAAGAAGAGAGGCACCCCGTGAAAGTTGGTATCAGAGCTGCGGCTCAAGACCCTCGATAAGTAAAGATTTATGCTTGCATAGGAATTTGCTTAACTGAAAGCGTGTGTGGCACTTTTATGGAAGATTAAGTTCATCTTTCCGTTACACAATGAGAATTAGATGGAACATAGGGAAAGCAGTCTAATTTTGTTGTACGATCTTCCAAAATAATGTTCAATCACGAGAGGGCTATGATTTATAACACGAGTGCATGTTAGCAGGCAGTTGAATATTTTTTGAAACATTGCAAGAAAACAGAAATTGGTGAACTCCCGTCTTCAATCACAAGATTTCACATGGACAGATTGTTTATCTTCACCTTCATCCAATGTAAAGCCTTACCACACTAATTAGATCTTTCGAGTATAGTTATCATTTCTATCTCAAACAAAGATAGACAAATTGACTACATCCATGCAATGCCTTCAATTAAATACCATCTTTTAGAGATTTTGTCCTACAAAACAAAACTCTTTCCTCCATCTATCTATGATCGTATCCCTACATAACAAAACTCTCCATCTTTATGTGTTCTTATCCATATGAAATGAAACTCCATACACAACTTTGTTTATATATCTACTTCTCTATTCCTTTTTTTTTCCTTTCTGATGTTAGTTTATAAAAACTTTCTCCAAATCCTTGGTTCTACGATAATTATGCAACTTATGTCCATGACACTTGAATCAAACTCTTCACTACCAGATTAATTTCTTTCATTGCACCTAAATGCGTTTAACCTGTTTGTTTAGCTTATATACGCTTCTACAGTCAAATGGTACAAGGTATTGGAAAAGATAGATGAAAAATCATCAGCCCATATTCGACACACGCATGCCTAAAGATCATCAAAATAACACGACAAACTCTTCGCACATTCAAAGGCCGAGAAATCCCAAATTTCACAAGGACAATTTATTTGTTTCTACCGTGAATGCTGGTGAATATGCACTGAAAAAAGGAAAATTTCTTGAACAATGAGTACAATAGCATTCATAGTATAGAAAAACCCAATTTTAAGAAAAATGAGGCAAGCCCAATTAGCACACACTTAAAACATTAACATATATATGTACACTGAATTCATTTCTTTTATGGAAAACATATTCAAACAATAATTCATTAAATCACATCTATGCATTTCACATTTAGGTGCGAGCAATCCTGACCTTGTACAAACGCGGCGATGTGCTTACGGTTTCCTCTTAGTGAGAAGCAGAAGAGGTGGAGTGAGAGTGAGGCTTAGGAGCGTAGATCTTGTTGTAGGCAGTTTCGCCGACGAGGTAGATACCGAATGCAACAAGGGCAATTCCGAGGCCCGGGGTGGCGTGACGCCACTGATTCGTCATCATCGGGTGCTTCCGCCACTCGTCCCTCCGTCTGAAGAATTCCCCGGTGGATCCCAAAGGCTTCGCCATTCACGCTTCTTCTTCTTCTTGGAGTCGGGGCAGTGGCAGTATATGGGCAATGTATATATGGGCTTTGATGTTTTGATTGGTAATTGGGTTTGGGCTTTTTATAAGATCAGCCCACGTTTGAGTAAGAGTAGAAATGATATCTACAAATAGAGAAATTTATCTTTAAAAAGTACATCCTGGCCCTGCATTAGAATATATATATATATATATTTTTTTTATATTTTCATACAATATTTTACTTAGAGTCCATTTGATTGCAATTGTGAAATTTGAGTGGAAAGAAAATGAATTCTAGGGATTTGAATTATCTAGAATTGTTTTCCTGAAAATTGTCAATTAATTGTGTTTGATTAGTGTAATTGTCCATGTGTAAAATATTGAAATTTTGGATATTTTAGTGTTCGTTTGACTTTGTTTTACATGAAAATTGTCAATTAAAGTGATATAATTTATTACAACTGAGGATATAATTTGTTTCTATTGTTAAAAAAAAAAAAAAAACTGGAAAACCATTTTCCCACCAAAGTGGTGGGAAAACCAATTCAAGGAAAACAATGAAAAATGGGTCACGGGGGGGATAGGGTGAAAAACCAATTCCAAGGAAAATTCTTCCTATCAAACAATGTAAAAGATGGAAAATGGAAAATGGTTTCCAAATTCCATGAAAAATTGGGGATGTCAAACAGGCCTTATTGATAATAAAAAACACATATAACAGGAAATATATACATATTTATATACTTTACATTATAAATAGTTAAACGGAACAAAATACACTTAATTAAAAACAAATTTATGTATCACTTTACGTAGCATTTAATGTTTTATTATTCTTAAAAACTTAATTGCTGAAGCTTATGATGTTTTATGAAGTGCTTTTCTCTTTTAAAAAATGGTACTTTTAATGTGAAGTTAACTAAATAAACTATTTTTATTTTCTTTAAACTACAAAAGATGGCATTATATTCGTTAGTGGGTTAATGAGTCCATTTTCTAGGAATTAGTGGATAATGTGTGTGATGCATCTCTTTGTAGAGTGCAAAGTAATGGAAATGGTGTAAGAAATTTATTTCACATTTCATTGCTATTGGAGATTGTATTTCTTGAAAATTCAATTTGGAAATTATCATAATTGTTTATTTTGTTGTTTTGATACGAACCATTCGTGTTCATATAAAACATGCACTATAAGGAGACGTGTTTTATTTTCTACTTTGCATCGTTCAATCAAAATCAGTGTGATTAGTTGGTTCGACAGAGAAAAATCAAGAATCGAATCTGACTTTTTTCAAATCAATACCCAAAAGCTTCTTGCTTTTAGGGGTTTACAACACTATACTCGATGGAATATGCTAGAAATGGTGAGCGCTCAGACAAGGCACAACAGACATCGTCGGAGAAAAAAAAAAGTTTTAAATAATAAGGTCAAACAGGGACATAGTAACTTTACACAATCAAGTTCTTATTGATCCTTAGAACTTCTACCTTTTACCAGAAAAATAGTGAAGCTAAGCCTGTAATAAAACATAAGCAATCAGTTGAAACTAAAAATCTTACCCTACTCTATTATCTTTTGTATCTGCTATGTGTTCTCCTGGATTTTGCACACTCTACAAACCATGAAAATCGTCCGCTTTTGAGCCTGCGCGTTGGTGTACATTGATTAGCCTGTTTATAACACATAAGAAGTGTCAGAGGCTTCTTTAATAGAGAATATGAACCTGATTCCAGCATACAAACTTGTAAAGAAGAAAAATTAATAGTTTACCTTCTCCCTTCTGAGAGGTTTGCTTTTATTCCAACAGAAAAGCCCACTGCAACCGCCACCTCCCAATCCTGATTCATATCCCCTGCAAACGAAGCCGAAAAAGGCATTTGAATTTGGGTGTAGAAAGATTCCCTTCAATCAACTTTTACTGCTATATTTACTGGAAATTCAAGGTGTCGAGATTTGACACTTTAGTTTAAGAACAAGGGGAAGAATTTGTATTAACTTGTGTTCAGTGTAAAAGAGCTCAGTTTGATTACTCACATGTTATCTCTGCAGAAATTGGTTGCAAAGCTGCTATTGTGCAACAAGCTTGGAGAGAGGGGGTAAGGACTGATCCTCTTAAGAACATCGTCCGTTTGAGATTCATTTCCTTCATTAATCTTTAAAGCTTTGATTTCACGATTTAACTCGTCTTCCCAGTGCTGCAACGGCAAGTCTGTGGAATTCAACGAATCCATGTTATTTTGATGAAATGAGCCATCCTGTGGCAAGACTTGATTCCTTTCGGGTTTCAAACGGTTTGTTGATGATGCAGGAGCACCTTTCTCCATGGCCTGCAACCGTGCAGTTTCCAGTCTCTGCTCACGGATAATGGATTCAATTCTCCGCAACTGATCATTCCCAGAGGGTCCCACTTGATGTCCTTTGGACTCGCTTAAGCTTCCCCTTGATACCTTTGGTGGCTTCTGACGTGAATCAAGGTTCAAATAGGCTGAACTCGAGCATATTGATTTGTTCTCCTGCTCCATTGAAATGATAGGATCCATCTGCTGACTGAAAGAATCGGGTAACAGGATAATTTTAACCTCCACATTGCATCGTAGAACAATTTCAAACGAGTTCGTGATGCTGCTAAGAAACCCTTCTGCTCTGGTTTTAATATTACTATCAGCAAATGCAATATAAACAACAAAACAACCTGCACACAAAAGCTGTAAGGCTCAAGAATACCAAATAAATGAACACAATATACTATTATTGTCCCAGTGCAATACACAAAGTGAGTCAGTTATTAAACATGGCATGAGTCGGATGAAATCTCAAATATGCTGGCTAACATGACTCTCAGTCATTTCAATTATTTATCCTTAATAAATAATATATGCAAATATACGATAGTAGTAAGTCATTCCAATATACGATAGTAGTAAGTCATTCCATGCACCAATCACGCTTATGCAGATATACGTAATGCTATTTAAAGTCTGATTCTCATTCCCTAATTCCATTCCCATAATTATGACTGCCAGCATATGAGCCGCTGAAGGATAAAGCTAATACAAGGATTGACTTGAACTACTAAAAGAAAACAAGTACGGTTCTAATTTCAGAACAGTATCCTGAGTTTCTATAATGCTTACCTTGAACTTCAGATATTGATACAAGCTTTCCATATGTATGAAGCAGATGCCTCAAAGTTCTTGAATGACACTTCTCAACACATTGCACCCAAATATCAATCAACGTGTCTGTGTTCATGCATCTTGATTTATTTTTCCCACTTAAGAAGTCATTGTGTCTGATGGCCAATGCTTCATAATTGATTGATTGGCTGCCACCGGGATTGAAATTGGTAGCATCAGATCTCTGTTTCTGTGCAGGAGCTTCTCTGAACGTACGTATGTGATGCTCTTCATTTGTCTTGAAGCTCTGTCTTCGACTATTTCCCGACTGAGTTTGATCTGGTGAAGGGACTGAACCTAACTGTAAAAGGGTTGCCGTGAACCATGTTGACTGCTCACTTGAAACTCTCAGATGTTTTTCCGCCTCAGAAAGGAGCATCAGTGCATGCTTCAATTTATGTATTTCTCTTTCAGACACTGAAAAATCGATCCAGGCATTTCAAATAACTTTAGAATTATGCTTAACAAAAAACATTACAGTATTTAATGAAGGAGAAACCGTGAAAAATTCACTAATAAAAAAAACTTAAAAGACAATTAAACCATGTGAATTAATTTTGACAGCATTTCATTCCACATATCTCGAAATAGCAATAGATCATACCAAGACAGACAACGAAAATTTTATATTTAATAAAGCTGGATACAATAGAATATCGTGCTGAGGCCTATTCTCTGTCCGATTGACGGGCGACGTACTACACATATATTTGATTATTTATACAAGGAGACAGAAGTTGCCAGTAGATCTAGCAACCAACCTCCAACATAATGTAATGATGAAGAATGAATTATACAGACAGCCCCAAATGTTAGGATTGTAAAAGCAGACAGAAGCCATAAGCAAAAGAATGTTTAGGCAATTTGTACTAACGTTAATCAAGACATTTTTCAGGGGTGGGGGCAGAAGTGATAAATAATTAAATTATGGACGAAATCCATAGCAGATGACAAAAGTCTCTTTATCTCTTTTGTTCCTAATCCGGCATGGTTGCGGAAGGATTAGATGGTTGTGTCGTGGCTAAATACAACCCTTTCTGAAGAGATTCTTGCCAAGATCCGTGTAGGTAGTAATATGGGTTTGCTTGTGAACTCCAGCTATGTGTGCGATGCTGACACTTAAGAGACTTTGACTCCTCCCTTCCCTTTTTATTAACCCATATTTCAGTCTTTCTTCGATACCAAAGTAAGACATAATGAATATGACATGCCCGAGGTGATCTCCAAACATGCAGATCAATTTAAGTTATCAGGAGACCACATTAATCTCTGGCGAACCAGTTGAATGCATGAAGATGAAGGATAAATGCATTGATTGGGCAAGTAGAAAAACCATAATATCTCAAAACATATTCGTCATCCTAAACCAATTTATCACCCTATTGATGCAGTAGATTGTGTTACCATTATCTATAACACTCCCTTAGCCTACATCTGGTCTGGAAACATATTCTGGCGAAAAGCTGTGAGGCCTACCAACAACCAACTTCTTGCATAGTAAGATGAACAGTTTGAGCTTCATTTTAACTTTTCACTAAGTTGCTTGCTAACGTTATTGACAACAGCGCACCAATGGGGATTCAGGGATTAACAGAAATAGTAGATCTGGGATAATCGAGTCCCACTTTAGCTGACTCACGGGAAAAAATCAGAGTGATTTTGTCAAGGGGTTAAAGAATTTTAACTGTGTTTTCTCTGACTATAACATGTGCCCTCATCCAAGAAAGTTTTTGCATATTAAGTGCACATCATAACAGAGTTGTTAAACAATTAGAGTATTAGGCCAAGCAGAACGTCCATTTCCCTGGCCATATGTTGCAGAATTCTGATTGTATGATGATTACTTGATATATCAGATCCATGTAAGGCAGGGCAGTGGAACCTGTCATAATAAGTGTCATACATCATGGATCGCTTGGACTATTTTCTCATTCAGTCATTGTGCAGTCATGCAAATAGCAGCCCAATTTGGCTGTTACATTATTAAGCCCATGTTTGGGCTCCATTTTAATTTTAACGCACTTTTCTCCTCCTTTTTTTCAACCACACAATTTTCAATAAAATAATATTACCTTCCAAAACTTTCCTAATCTTTTAATCATGCATTCTCCAAAAAATCTCTTTTCCAAAATACATTTCTTCCCAAAAACACATTAAAATGGAGCACAAACAGGGGCTAAATATACATGACTCGGTCATGAAAAATTATCATTTTTATGTTATTTCTTCAAATTACTCGTTCAAACATTTTTTAGGGAAAGGAGTGTAGGCATGATGTTTTGAGCAAACGAAGATCTAGATCACGTGACTTGTCTCGGGAGAGATGTAAGGTGCAATAATTGTGTCATCTGCCAAAAATCATTTGGTGCCAATGAGGCGGAGAAACACAAGGTCAAGATGAGCATTTGAATCAGCGAAGCATACAAAAGGCATAATTTTGGAATAGGTATAATACCATAAGGTTAAAAAAAACCTTCAGCCAAAAAATTTAGCGGCCTTAAATGAAATATACTGCAAAAGTTTCAACACAAGTGCAAGTGTATCAAGTTGATACACTTTAAACATATTACAATGTGCTGTGATAAAAAGGATTCATCTTAGCTGCACTTTAAGATGGTCACTTCTATTTGAATTCACTGTATCCTACTCATGCTCTACATAAGATTTTTCAAAATTTAATCATCCCTTCAAACCCCTAAGAAGAAAGATGGAAAGAGTATATAGAACTGCCTTTTCTCATTCGCAAGAAATTAACAAAGCACTTGATTATCTTTTAAGTTTTCATTCATCTTTATACTTGGTAATACTTTAATACACCAAATTTTCACTAGTGTCCGCGTGCTGATTTGGCTGCATGAGTACCTAGGGGAACTTGAATTTTGCAGATCTATTTACCATCATAAAACTCAAAATGCAACCTACAGGAAGTAAGAACAGAGTAGCACTTACAACTTCTTCTACCAAAGAATGAATTATTGAGCTTGGCATCAATTCTCGGGTAAGTTCCGGCAATAATATCTACAATAAGGGCCGCCAGCTGAGACATTATAACTATTGGATCAACCCCTGAATCCATCAATTCTCTGGCTCTTATCACCGTCTCCGTGGTGTTTGATGACATGGCTAACTCCAGTAGGACCAGTAGTTTCTCATCAGAAACAACACCAATCTACAGGGAAGAAAAAATATTCTTTCAATAAATCAGATTTTTGTAAAGCAAATGAAGAGAAACAAAACTTTCCTGATATGTGCAGTCTCACAGGTCAGTCAGAGAAAAGAAGTGTATGAAATGCAAACAATAATTAAAATTTATCAGCTAACATTTTAGCAACATGACAGTTTTTGAATACCACATAAGATTTTATAGGGGTTTACAGTAAAGCAACACTAGTGACAAAGTAAAGTAGTAGATTCAAATACAATGACATAAAGAAGAAAGGCAATTTAAACTCACAAGTTCATTTACCAAGGAAGTAGTGACTCTTTTTCCCAACAAATTCAACTGGTCTAACATTGTTTCTGCATCTTGCAGTGAACCATCTGCATTCAAAGCAATCAAATCTAATGCATTTGCCTCAACATCTAAGTTCTCATCAGTGGTGATCTTCCTCAACCGGGTAATAATGTCGCTGTTGCTAATTTTGTTGAAGAGGTGCATATGACACCTGGACAACATAGTGTGGGGAATATTGTCACAATCAGTTGTAATGAGTATGAACACGACATGTGGCAATGGTTTCTCAAGAAATCGAAGAAATGCCAGCCATGTCTTTGAGGGCAACAAGTGACACTTGTCAATGACAAAAACCTTATACTGCGAAACGGTTGATGAGGAAATCCCAGATAGATTTCTAAAAAGATTTTTGACTCTATCAATTCCCTTTTTATTGGAAGCATCAACTTCTTTGTGATCCTTGCTCTTGCCAGATAAGAAATCAGCACACTCCCTGCAGAAACCACAGGGCTTAGTCTCTTCAGTGGCAAGGCAATTCAAAGCAGCAGCAAAAATTCTTGAAGTTGATTTTTTTCCAGTCCCATGGGGACCGTGGAAAAGATAAACAGGGGCAATCCTCCCCTTTGAAATCGTACTCGTGAGTGACTGAACAACCATATTCTGCCCAAACAATTCGTCGAAAAACATTGGCCTATATTTCTGGCTAAGACTTTTGAAATTTTCAGGAGAATTTTCCTCAATAACTTCCCCATTCAGAGTGACTTGCGCTAACCTTTCTTGACTCCTACAGCTTGTAGACCACCTCCTTTCATCCAACCGACTCATCGCCTCCAAATCAAGCTCTCCAAAATTTGTGGTAAGCTCATTATCACCTTTCTCACTTCCCATAGACAATCCCTCTTGGCTGTCAGCGCTGAGCAAAGGAAGGATACCTTTAGCAGCAGGCTTTGAACTCGGTATCCTCTTGTTGGACCCCAAAGATGACCGATGATGTCTTCTTTGAGACAAGGATTGACTTCCGCAAAAAATGCTGCTTCCTTTCCTCCTTAAAGTATCAGAAAGAGATGGCGAACCAGTGCCATTCCCTCTAAACTTTAGCATTGACGTTTTTGACCAATAACATGGAATCCCACAGCCCGGTCTCCCTGACAAATCCAAGTGGTCTTCCACCTCATCTTCTGCATTATTGAAAGATGCCGTGGTAGCATCCCAAGACCCAATAGTACTCGGATTCCTAAAACCAAATTTAAAAGAACTCGTTGACAATGCTGGAGTAATGTATGAAATAGAATCATCCTCTTTTCTACGACTCTGCAACAGCTTTGACGGTGAATGAACACAATCCTTATTTTTAAGCTTGGCAAGCAATGGTGAAATGGCAGACTCCCTCCTTAAATCATCAGAATTAGGAAAATCCTCAGTATCATCAGACTGATCCATCAAACTTACCAAATCATCCCTTCCTAAACCCAAATCAGAGATACCCTCCACTACATATTTTCCTTCCCTACTCGATATGTTTTGTGTCTTCAAGTTTTCATTATGATGCCTCAAACTGGCACTATAATAATCACTCCTCTTCGACTTCTTATTTTTGCGCCTAATAGAAGGCCTAAAAATGGTATCTTTGCACTTAAAAATCGCAGAAGCATACCTGTCGCTCAAACAAGTGTCACTCTTGGAATCATTTGCACCACCATTTCGTGCATCACTCGAGCTATATACGTCCACGCTCTCCTCTGTAGTCGAAGATGACCGGTCATCCTTAGCTTTTTCAACATCATCCTCACCAATCTGCCTACTTTCGCTTTCGGATTTTTGACTCCTCCAATTATACAGAAACACCTTTCTATCTTTTTTAACCACATTCACATTAGCATTATTGTTAGCACTACTACTTTTACTATAATAATTACCATTTTCAACTTGCAACGGGATTTGAAACAATTGTTGAGAGGAAGTACGAAAGACGTTGTCATCAATTGAGTGGCGGCCGCCATTGTTGTGATGGTGAAAATGATGGTTCTTGGCATTGGATCTCGTTGAATTATGCGGGGACCGCCATGAGGACGTGGTCCCAGGGTCCCTTAACACGCGGGCAGCCTTCCGAATTTGCGTCAGTTCTTTCTTCAAATGCAGGTTTCTTGGCTCAATTGCACCACCACTGCCACCAGCCACCGTCCCAACTCGGCCGCGCATTTCTAACCAAAAAATCTTATTTTAACTCACTGTATCAGAACCCACCTCAGCAGCAAAACAGAAATTCGTCGCATTTTAGTCCCACGCGGTGGCCAAGACTCGTAGTGAGGAAAATGAAAAGTGGGTGATGTTCAAGAAATGGTCAGTACACCAAATGCAGATCTGAAAGATTTTTTTCCCTTCATCAAACTTATTTCAACGGCCTTAAATACGCTGGTTGAAATTAAGAATATACAGCTAGTAAAACTATACTGTAACTAGCAGTGGTGAGAATAGGGTTCCTCTTTCAAGAATCATGAAGGAAATTCTTTCCATTTTTATGCAAAGGAAACTTGTGAGAAGGGACTGAAAAGATTCTTCTTTTTTCGTTAAAATCGAAGAAATGAAGTGAAATGGAAGAGCGAAAATCCGGCTAAGGAAGAAGAATGGTTTTGGGAGTAGAAAGATTCTCTCGTAAAGATTGGGCATTTGTCTGAGATTTACTTCTTATTTCGTCTCCTTGCCTACACGTTTTGTTGTTGCAGCAAATCCCCATACAGGAAAGTCTTTTTCAATTTTTTCTTATTTTCACTCCCTACTTTTCTTTTTGGTTTTCTATTTCTTAAAAATTAAAACATTCAAAGAGAGTTTTCTCTAGTGTTTGACTTGATTTAATAAGTACCTCATGATTTATGCAATGATAATATGGATTATATTAATTGATTTCTAATGACTTCTTTTTTTGGTGCCCTATCTTTTCCTCTCTTTTTTGTCATCATTTTGTAAATTAGTCAATAAATAATAATGTACAAATAAGACTACGTCAGATGGTATAAGTACAGGAAAAATTCAAAAAAACTTGTGAAATTTTCCTGTAGCTGTAGATTGTTCTAACATTATTCGATTTGTTTGGTACGTAGTGAAGATAATTTTTTTCAGCTGTTCTACTTGACAAATACTTATAAACACATCAAATTAAAACTAATATTATTTGAATATAATGAAGTTACATAATGATTTATAGACGAATGATGTGTCAAAAAAGAGCTACTTTTTTTATTTGATTGAAAAAATTATGACCAAATCATATCTCATCATATTATGTGTATATAAGTCATTATATACATGTAGCACAATCGATTTATTATCTCATCTTTTTATGTTGGGGGAATTTATTTAAATCAATTCTCTTTTAACGTTTACAAGAAATAGAAGACAATATAAATTCTTGATTTTCAAATATTTATTCTTATTTTTATGACAGCAATACATTGTATAAGATGTACAGAAACAACTTAGAACAGCAACCACTGCATATACTAAGATAACTGTTGTGATTTTCCATGTGAATTGCGAGCCGAAACACTCTATGCCGCAACCAGCCTCTGAATATCCTTCTGAAATAGGATAACAGTACAAAATTACTAGAGCAGAATGAATGGAACCTAATGAATGGATTTGAAGAGAGAAGAAAACAACGAAATTGGAAAGGTGAAGTAGAGAGTGAAAAACAGAATAATCGGTATAAATTTACATTTATCCTCACCAGTAGCTATTGTACAAAAGTCGAACAATTCAGAAATAAATTCAAGATTTTGTTGCCTAAACTAGTGGCTCGAAATGCCGAGCCCAAGATGCTAAGTAACCTCTCAAACAACTTTTACCTAATAACAAGGGGAGGGGAAATGTTATTCCAAAGTCGATGAGTCCCCTCTTTCCCTAACTCTCTATTTCTTAATATGAACCTTTCTGACTTGGCATGGGCAATCGCCCAGCAAGAAAGCATTCAAGAGGATTCTAGTTTTTTTCCTAGGCAATCAGTTAAGATAGTTAATGTTTTGACCAATATACATCAAGGCCTTTAGTGCACGTTTGGCAAAGCTTAAATTATACTCCCTTCGTCTATCTCGGGTATGAGTACGTATGACAGATCTTTTATATTTTAAAAGTTAGGATACGAGGACATAGCTAAAAAGAATCCAAATTTTGGACACAGATATGTAGACAAACTTTTGAGTGAATGTATTTCCCATAAGGATTTTTTTACATTACCTAGGAATAAGTACAATATAAATATTGTAAGTAAAATTATGATCTAAATACAAATATATAAAGAATTATGTTAAATGGATAATATTTGGTAAGTCGTAATCTTCTTCAATCTCTGTCAATTTCATTGACAGATACGTTTTTCAAAATTCAATTTTTCTTTAATTTTTTTTTTTATTCATAGATACCATGAAAGATATTTTAAATTATTTTTAGATTAATTATTTTCTCAACGGTGCCAAAGATTTGGGTTCTTTTTATAATACTGGGCTCCTATCTTGAGCACATTTCATTTACCAAACCATAGTTATTAGACTCGACCCGATCATCGACCCGGATAATATTGGGTCACTGGTTCAATCGGTGGGGTCGTAATCTTCTTCAATCTCTGTCAATTTCATTGACAGATATGTTTTTCAAAATTCAATTTTTCTTTAATTTTTTTTTATTCATAGATACCATGAAAGATATTTTAAATTATTTTTAGATTAATTATTTTCTCAACGGTGCCAAAGATTTGGGTTCTTTTATAATACTATGATCCTATCTTCAGCACATTTCATTTACCAAACCATAGTTATTAGACTCGACCCGATCATCGACCTGGATAATATTGGGTCACGAGTTCAATCGATGGGCACATTTTATCAAGTTTGAAATTTTCCTAAATAAATTTTCTTTTATATATATGTATATATATATAGTTTTTTCAAATTCGAATCCAAATTTCAAACAAACATATACTTTTGTATAACTTGTTGTGTACGGGACGGGCCGGCTAACTCCTTGGTTTTATTAAAAGCGGGCAATTCGGATGATTTTTGCTGGTTTTATTGGTTCTTACCCGGTTTGTATGCTTTTCGATCAAAATGTACAAACCGGCCCGACACTCTTCCCGGTTTGGCAAGTTTCGGGCCGACCCAACCGGGTCGGGCCGGTTTTAATAATTGTGTACCAAGAAATACTTAGGGGAACTTTACCATAACCCTCTATTAAAAGTTAGCTGGGTCGGCCCGGTTTTAATAACTATGTACCAAACAATACTTAGGGGGAACTTAACAGTAATCCTCTATTAAAAGTTATTTCTATCTTACTAGGTCTCCACATCTTGAGCCTATTTCTTTAACCCGACCATAATCCTCTTTTGAAACCTTATTTCTCTCTTCCATCATCTCATTGCATCACTTCCCCGCCATCTTCTTCCCATCAAACACAGAGAAGCTAAAATATGTCATGTAATCCTAGCACAACGTAAGAGAGCAAGATTTGTATTCAAGTCCTGCACCCATCACCACAAGAGTCGGTCCCAATTCTGTTCCTTACCGCACACAAGAACGTGGCTTTTTTTTTTTCTTGTGGTGCTACTGCAGTTAGCCTTAGGGGAACTTGACCATAACCCTCTATTAAAAGTTAGCCGGGTCGGCCCGGTTTTAATAACTATGTACCAAACAATACTTAGGGGGAACTTAACAGTAATCCTCTATTAAAAGTTATTTCTATCTTACTAGGTCTCCACATCTTGAGCCTATTTCTTTAACCCGACCCAAATCCTCTTTTGAAACCTTATTTCTCTCTTCCATAATCTCATTGCATCACTTCCCCGCCA
>CAIGRP010021738.1:0-11104 GCA_903798385.1 Fraxinus cuspidata | reverse complement strand
CAACCTTTTTTTTAATAATTGTCATACCTACTATCTAAGTAAACACAAAAGCAATCTCAAATCAGGAGAGGACAGATACCATTTTTAGGAAAACGTATTATGTACGTTTTAAGCCTCCATTTCAGATATTTAGTGTTTCGGTATTAATTCTCCAATTTGATAGTCAAGTTTCCATCTCCAACTCTCTCAAAATCTCACAACATACAAGTATTCCTAAAATTCTAGCTATAAGCTATGTCATATTGAAGACAAGATTTCAAAGATATTGATTGCTATCATTTCTTGCTCAAAGAGACAGCCAACAGACTTTAACAAAAACTATATTTCCATAAATTACTATCTTCGAAGGTACATAATACACAATATCATCCTCCAGAATTCAGAAATGATAACAAAATAGAGTCAGAAAAACAAGTATAGTTATGAAGACAAAGTTTGTGGCACTAAAAATTACTTATAAATCTGACACAAAAGCATTTTGGGTACATGACTACCCTAAAATCGTTATTCTTTACACTTTGTAAATCCACAAGTAGTAGAGTAGACATTGGAGATGATAGCTCACTCCATTTCATTCAAATTGGAACAATAAGCTGCTTCATCTGTGCTAGATATACAATCGCCAACCTGTTCAAAGAAAATGAGAAACAAGGTGAACTTACTTAGAAAAGAATCAAGTAAAATACAAGCTAAACACTTCTTTTTTTTTTTATGTACGAGAACTGAAAAGATTTTATAAATAAAGCAACTCTTGTCGAAGATACACTAATGAAACTGAACAAGTCTATATTCTCCGTACCAATTTCTATTCCTTCTCGAGTATTTACATTTTTCAAACACACCCAAACTCAAGGATTGTACATGCAACATGATTTAATGTATCAATTACTGTGCCCCAAAAAGTTACAAAATCCAGGATAGAGTACGGATTTTCGAGATGAAAGTTACAACAAAGATAACAACATCTAAGTCAGAGAAACTTCTTTGTACATTACGGGAATAAAGGGTTCAATTCATAATAGTGTTTCCAACAGTAATCAGATCAAATATTTTTGAAACGCATAAATATAAAGTTTAGAAAGATTAATTGTATAGAAAATGTTAATTTAAAAGGCCATCAAATAAATATATATATGTAAAACCAATGAACAATATCTCAACATTCAATTAGCAAATTCAATTGCAATCCACAACATGTGCCTTGAGGTGACAGGTTAGGGCTATATTCAGAGGGTGTTTAGTATGGATTAAAATTAGATTTTTAGTAGATTTTAATAGACGTTTTTGAAATGTGTGGTTGAAAAGTTGTGGGATCCATGAAAGATATGGTTGATATTAGAGTTGGCAACGGGGCGGGTTCGGGGCGGGGGTGCCACGCCACCCCACACCCCGCCCCGCCCCGCCTTAGGCGGGGCGGGGTTTCTCCTCGTTTCCCGCCCCGTTTAAGTTTTTTTTCCCAGTTTTTTTTCTTTTTTTTTTTAAGGGGCGGGACGGGGTTTTTTGCCAACACTAATTGATATTGATTGTTTGACTTTTATTTGGATTAAAGATTTTAATCTGGACCAAACATGCTACTATAGCATTACATTTTTCACAAGGACTTCTTTTTATAAAACAAGGAGGAAGGTGACCCCTAACTCCCCACGCCTCTCATGTTCTCCCAAATTCTAAGGAGGAGGAGAAGAAGAAATTCCATTCTAGTGCGAGTGCGAAAAAATAAATAAAATAATATTAAGCACAAAACATGAATTCTTTTAACAAACAAAAATACGCATATGCAGTAATGCTAACATATTCCGCTTCTGACCCCCCCTAAAAAATAAAAATAAGAATCTAAAGAAAACCTAGTTGTGCACAGCAATAATCGTGATCGTGTTGGGTTGAAATCATATTACTCCTAAAGAAGCAGGAAGATTGATGATGGCATGTGCGCAAAATAAGTTTAGTTTCTAGTTAAACATGGGACTACGACTTACATCATCCATCAGCATACTGTTGCAGTAATAATCAACGCCAGACGTAACCTGCACCATTAAATATAGTTAGCAATATGCAAGGCAGAAGTTCATCACCTTTGCCAAAACTACGTGAAAGATAGAGAGTACATCAAACTTCTTGTCAATATTTTACCTAGCATAACATGTTGAATGAGTCCCACCAATAAAGTTAATGGCACAAACTCTTAAGGGGTATGATTACAACAATGTGATTGTCATTATTGATTGGCTTAAAATATTCAATACATGATACAAAATTATTGAACTATACTAAGAGCCTGTCTGCAAGACTTTTAATGCGTTTGGTCATTTTTTTTATGGGAAGTGCTCACAAGATGAAGAAAGAAGATGCTTTAAGAGAGTGTTTGACTGAGGGAGCATGCCTTCAGGCACAAGACTTGCTCTCCTCAAACTTTCCCTTTCTTCACTGATTTTCAGTTTGACCAACTTCAGCTTTTTTAATCTGGTTTATTTAATACATCAGGCATTTTAAGGGAGTTTTGGACTGTTTTAAACGTACCTCAATACAAAAACCAAATGACAGAGAGAATTTGAGTAGATAAAGGGAAGTGAAAAGCCCATCCATGCCCAGCCCTTTGCTCTTAGAACTGCTGTACATCATCCATTAGTGATGTTGCAGCCTTTTTGTGACAGAACGAAGTGTGCTTTCTTTTATAATTCTTTTGCTACTTCCCGTCTATTGGTTTTCTTTCCTCTCATTTATCTCTTAAAATGAGAAAACATAAAATTCTTTCAAACAACTGATTAGCTGTTTCATTTGGTAAAAGACTTTAGTTGTTGTGCAATCCTTACTTTTTCTAATCGTTTCGGGTGTTGTTTTTCCCTTCAGTTGCACCTGCTAGTTAGTAGTTAGCTGTCGGTTTCAAGATGTCAGTTGGGTTCTTCTCTTCTAGTTGTTGCTTGCACTTGTTTGATTGTTTCCTCTTGAACAACTTTTTCTTCTTTTACTTGCTCTTTGCTTGGTTAATTATCAATCACTTGAAGCCTCAAACTATATGTACGTTGGGTCGGTTTTTGCCTCAACCCAAACCCAACCCAATATTATCGGTTTGACCATAATTTAACCCAACACAACTCGTGTAAAGGTTGAAACACAACCCAACCCAATCAAGTATCGGTCGGGTCGGGTTGGGTTGGTCGATTTGGAACAACTTGTCAACAAAAATTAAAGTAGGCGGATCGAGTTGGACGGATTTATAATTGACTCACGATAGCATCTCCAATAGACTCTCTATTTTTAAAGAGCATATTTTATTATTTTGAGAGCATTTATAAATTTGAAGAGTTAAAAATTTTGAAGTATTCCAACAAACTCTTTCTATTTAACATTTGATTTTACTATTCCCAAAAAATATTTATTATTTTTCTTTATCTTTTATTTTAACTAACTTTTCTTTAGGTTATTTTATTATTTTCCTACATTGAAAATTGAAATTCTTTGAATGCATTTAATAGAGAGTGAGTTTGGCTCTCCATTTGGAGAGTCAAACTCACTTTTTAAATTAAAATGTTAATTTAAAGGGTCTCTTGAAGCATGATTTTAGATGTTGACTCTTTAAAATATAGAACATATTATGTTTAAAGAGTTTCTAGTAGATACTCAGACTTATATAATATTAGGTCTCTATAGTTACAATGACTGAATTACTTTGGCATTTCATGCCCAGAAATGTTACATGGACAAATTGATTTTAGATTATATGAAGCCAAGAAATGTTTTTGGCAATTAAAATGTTTTTGAATTGAATATGTATTTGCTTATACTATTTTTTGTAAAATGCATTCTATAATATTATTCTAAGAGTTCTCATGTCTTGTGACATATTCAAGACTTCTCGCGTATCGCGCTTGCGTACATAGAACATAGTTAATTAGTAATATATAATTTGTGTATGATTTCCTCAAACTTTTCAAATAATGCACAAAATTTCCCCAACAACAACTGACATTTTAATCTAGATTTTTCGGAATATTGTAGATCTTGGAGGTTGTGAAGAAACAGAGTAACACAATTTCGTCCAAACAACATCATAACACTTGTAAAGTTCATAAATATAGTTGCGTTGTGTTGGGTTAGGAGGGTTTATTCGGTTTTTCATGAGTTAACTCATAACCCGAACCCCCCCAACCCATGTAAAAACAACAAAAAAAAAAACCAACCCAAATCGGTCGGGTTGGTTCGGTTTGGACGGGTTCGATCGGGTTTTGCCATCCATAACTATATGTTCGAATTATGCCGATGCAGAATAAGAAGGGATATTATGTTTATTTAGTTTTCAATTTTAATGCATATTTTAGGAATCGTTATTAACGTTTGATTTATTACCTTTTATAGCATTTTTTTAATTGGAATAGTGTCTTCCGAAACCCTATATAAAGGGTCGTATGCAGTGTAATTAACAACCTGGAATGAATAAAAATTGATATATTTCTTCCCCAATTTCTCCTAATTCTCTCTTTCTTCTCTCTTTTCTCCCTTATTTCTCCTCTTCACTCCTCTTTCCCTTTCTCATATGATTCTCCTTGTGCAACGTGCATCAATTTGGTATCAGAGCTCAAATTGTTTCCTTGACCAATAAATTCGATCTTTACAAAAATTAGCCGTATCCATCTCTACCCACACAAACCACCTTCCGTTCAAATCATATTCACTCTATACACAACTACATAAAACCATAAATTTTCACCCCCACCAAACAACCAAACAGACAGGACAGCAGCAACATAATAGTTTTTTTTCCTGTTTCTTAGTTTATAGTTAAAAAAAATTTGTACAGTTCGCTGGTACCGTTCAATCCTCAGAAGTTCAATTTAGTATTTTCATAAGTTTCAGGAAAAAAGTACAACTTATTGCTGCTGATCTACTGCTGCTTCGTATGCTGATTTTGTTGCTGTTCAACCAAAAAACCCTATATTACCCACCTATATCAGCCCAACAACCCATACATCAAGCAAACCCAAGCCCATTCCAATCTAGCCCACTAGTTAAAAAAACCTCAATATCGTACCCGATACAAACAACCTAGAACCCAATATACTAAACCCAATTACAATCAGCCCATATATTCCAGCCCAATCACAGACGCCCTATTACCCCATACCCGTTTCTAGAAACCCGACCCATACGATTTCTACTTGAAGCGAACAACATTTTTATCCTTAGATAATTTCACCAAGTCCTATGTATTTTTTTTTATTCAATGACTACATCTTTTCCTACGTATAAATCAACCATATACTAAAATTACTCAACTGGCTGCCTCTGGATATGTAGCGGGTTCCTCAGTGGAATCAATACTGTCGTCACACTCAAAACTACCAAATCTACTTCTCCAGCATAAACAACTAGCCCAAACACAGTTCTGGCCCAAATTATTACCTACAAAACCATACAACCCAGGCCCAATACAAACACATTAGACCAATATGCTATAAATAACTAGGCCCAAAATACTTCATCTCCTTCATGGTCCAAACCTTAGTGGTACGCCTTTCGCCGCACCGGAAAGTCAATAAACACCACCTCCAAACACTCACACTGTCTAATCCATTTACACAACAACAACCGCCGACCACCAACTCCATCTATGCCCAATCTACCAACCAATTTCACTTCGTCTATCTTTAGCCGGCAACCGCAACACTTACCCGCCACCATCATCATCGTCCATCACCTGCCAAATCTCGCTGTCACGCTGTCTGCAATCGTCAACCCACCTGTCGTCTTCTCTACTCCAGCATTCGGTCGCCACCAACTCCATCTATATTCTCGCAGATTACAACACCACCAACCAAGTTACCCACCGCTACATCACTTTCCAATAACAAAATCACACCACTACAATCATACAGACAAACCATTGTCCACCAGTTTCCTCTCCCATCTGTCCGCTTCATACACTCGCCTCCCACAGCTACTGGTTTCCAGATACCTACTAACATCCATCTTCACCATCTCACTTGCTCCAATTCTCGCCATCGGCAACAACAGCGATATAGGACACACTACAGGATAGAGCCATTCAATCATCGTTGTTTTTATTCGATTTTGATGCTGCAGTTCAGAAAGGCCTAACATGTGTTATTGAAAAAAAGGGACAACATTAGGAAATTAATTTTAGCCATAGATTTGGAACTGGAAATTTAGAGTGCACGACTAGTAGCTTGATTAGAGCCTATTGAGTTGACGTGATTTGTTCATGTGGATTCAATTAGTTGTTCGAACTAATTACTTGTCGCTCTTTCACGGTAGTTGTGCCAACTCAAAGATTATTACTGAGATGTTGTTGGACTTTTGAGTCTCGTGAGGCATAAATTTCTTTAAGTTGGAAATTGTTACTCTTATTTAGGTGTTTTGACTTGTCAAGTTTAAAGTTTAAAAAAAATCGAAATCATGTAAAATTCTTATGACAACTCCTACACCTATGTCAAACCATTAAATAGTGTGCATTCCCCATCCCCGTACCAATACAATTATCCTACGTCTACAGACTATGTTCACAACATTCAGTATTCTTCTAGGCACATTCCACTACAACCACGGGACTTTGATGGTTGGATTAGTCTATAATCATTTCTGGATTGGCTAAAGAATTTTGAAATATTCTTCAACTATCACAATTTAAGTGATTCGCGTTGAATTTGCTATGCTAATAGGTCACTTGTGGGTTCTGCTAGAAGTTATTGGAAATCCTTTTTACGTAATCTTCTAGGTCAACACTCAACCACTAGGCGGGATGAAACTAAACAAATTATAAGTGAATATATGCTGTGTATTGTAGACAAGATATGTAAAAATATATAGTCCATTTCGAAAAATTATTGCACAATTGTTATATTTATGAAACTCTTCACGTCACAGCGTCTAAATTTATCGATGGTTTAAATCTTGAAATTTTGCCGGACAGCATTCCCGAACTCCTATCCTCAGACGAAGTTTACCTTCTGGCCAACCATTGGTAAATATCTTTTCAAGTTCATCATTTATGTAAAAAATCAGACGCACCAGTCCATTTGCTTCCCAAGTCCAATGGTGTTAGTCCTCCTCCTGAAGAAGACAATGCGGCTTTTATTCTTGAACCAATTGACTCCTCTAATAATGAAGTTGAGAGTTGAAACCATTGTCTCGTATCTTCTCTTACACAGACTTTTGACATAACTAATCATAACAAAGTTGATGACTTACTTATAGTATTGTCACCTCTTTCAAATGTATTGCATGTTCCTGAATATGTTTTTAAAGTTGATTTTACCTCAAATGATCGATACTTCTCGAGTTGCAACGATTTTTTCAATGACAATTCCTCGCGTGCACACTTTTCCAACTGATATTCGATTGTTGCCTGATAATTATCGGCATACCATGTGTGCTCCCACTTTTATAGCCAATGTTCCTATTTTTCATGACTCGATCAAAAGCAAAATTATTTCCAATCATGAAACTTATGAACTTACTTTTGATTTAGAATATAGGTTTGGAGAACTTAATGATATTTCCTACGCTTCACGCATGTGTCCTTATTCAATTTCTTAAACCCATGAAGAAAATGCTTTTTGATGATGCACATGAAGAAAATATTTTTGATTGCCCATCTCACTTAATTAAAAGTTATATTTTCCATGTAAAAGAATTATTTCCTTGCCAGGGTTCATTCGAGCTTTCGGTGTTGCAGTCTTTTTTTTTTATACAGGCCAGTCCTTTGTGCTCATCATTGTGCACAACCAATTGAAGTTTTTGAAGATAAGTGGCAAAAGTCTATGATGCTCGGACTCTTCAAAAATGGAGAAGTATCCATGTCGACGCGATATGACACAAATACGGATCGGATCCTTGGTTGTGCAACTGGACAAGGTAGCAAAAGGGTGAAGACGGAGAATGGTGGAGTATTGCTCCTGGCTTTCGTCTGTGGCGGCAACAAACTCATTTATTTTGAGTTTTGTAATAGTAATATGCAGAAATTTACGGACAGGATCACGACAGCAACATTTGCAGAAATTTGCTGAAAAAGCGAAAGACTGTAGAAATTTGTCGGAGAAGGGAAAGATGAAAAGTTGGAGAAGACAATAGGTTTTGAAGAAAGTGTTAAATGGGCTTTTGTGTGAAGCCCAAAGAATAGAGTTAATGAAATTAGGTGGTTTCAAAGTCTTTAATTGACGCATGCTGCTATAAATTAGGGGTAACCTCTCCCTAGATTTATTATTTATTATGAGTGGTGTGATTTATTATTTTATTTGAGATAAAATTAGTATGAAATTTAATTCTATATTTTCGTTTGATGCGATAGTTTAAGTTACAGTTATCCATTTTGAGTATATTAAATTTATTAGAAAGCTTGCAAGAAATTCATGATAAATATATTACGGGCGAAGTATAAATGTTGAAAGTCGTCTTGCATAAATGATTGAATGTCCCATTTTAAAGTGTTTAATTCGGATTTTTTCTTTACATGAAATAAATATATTAGTTTCTACATAAACTATTATTTCACATCTTCTTTATGTGACGTTTTGATTTAAGTCATTTAGTGTCTAATATATCTTTTTCAATTTGATAATAACATATATATGTCTGTGTAAGTTTGTTGTGTTAAATTTTTTACATTAAAAAGTGACACAACATATCATTTTCAAACGGACAACCTTAATTATTCATATTTGTCTCCATAACAGATAAAAATATTAATTTTATAAATGTGAAAAAAAGAATACAAATAAAATTATGAGACCCCTTTTTCTTTGAAAAAAAGTAAGATTATTTCACTTTCAAATTTCAACATATTAATTCATATACAAGACAAATACAATGTATCATGATGTCATTTTTTAACGTAAAGCACCCATTTAATTCATATTTATATTTAAATTTTCACAAACACCTTATATTCATATTCAGCCCCTGTTTGGGAGGCATTATTGCCCCCATTATAATAACAATTTCAACCGTTGGCTCTGCAATGGATCCCTTTGTCATTGTCATTATTGACACACGTTAGTGACCATTTGAATTATGTAGGCGTGTAAAATGATTGAATTGTCCATCCATCAATGGGACTCACACAAAAATGAATGATAGATAGACAAAATCAAATCACATTGGAATAGTCAAATGTTGTGGACGTCTTTTTTTTTGACAGAAAGTGGGCCAATTTCAACGGTTAAAAATTTAATTCTTTGGGCAAAAAATGGCTGTCAAACAGGATGTCATATTAAGTTTTTTATTTCTTATTTCTATTCATGACAACTTTTTATATAAAAATTAAGACATAGATGCCAGGCGATCTTATTTTTTTTAGAGTGTGATCACAACTTCACGTTAAACATCTTTAACCATAAATATCCTATATCATATCAGTCACAACTCATTTTAATCCTTAAAAGTAAACTGTAAAAGGTTGATGAGTAGTCAAATCTCCATCTACGTACACCTCGATCAACTTTCGCTTATGCACCACGCTAGTCAATCTTACATTTTTTTTAGAGTAAGATCACACAACTTCACATTAAATATCTTTAATCATAAATACTCTAAATCATATTGGCCTCAACTAATTTATAAAAGTAAAGTAAAAGATTGATGAGTAGTCAAATCTTCGTCTACGTACAACTCGATCAATTTGTTGCCCATGCAGAACGCTAGTCAGTCATAAATTTTTTAGAGTGTGATTACACAACTTCACGTTAAACGTCGTTAACCATAAATATCCTATATTGTATCGGCCCCAGTTCATTTTAATTTTCAAAAGCAAAATATTGATAAAAGTCAAATCTCTGTCTACGTACAACTCGATTCGATCAACTTGTCGCCTATGCACAACACTAATCGATCTTATTTTTTTTAGAGTGCGATCACACAACTTTAAATTAAATATCGTTAACCATAAATATCCTAAATCATATCGATCTCAACTCATTAATCTCTAAATTAAAATCAATACTACGAGTTCACGTTAAATGACGTTAATATAGCATAAAAAAAATTATTATAAAGTTATAAAATTAATACTAACTAAAATAATATCTAATAAAACGACTTGGCCATAGGGATAACTTAACGATTATTATAGAATATTTAATTATTAATTGGAATTGGGAAGCAAATAATTCTTTATATTCCCCGTCTCATTTATATATGCTCAATTTTGTTATGAAAAGAGAGAAAATATAAGAGAATAAGAGAAGTCGATGAACTTTTGTATAATATAATGAGAACCAAAGCCCTATATTTATAGGGAAGGAATATGAATACATATGGTAATAATATCTAGGACTGCAGGGGTACAATTATCATTCATCAATAACTTAACATTTACAACACTCCCCCTTAAATGACACATTACAAAATATCTGCCTCATTAAAACCTTGTTTGATAAAAATCTAATGGGACAAAAAGAACAAACGAAGGAAAAAAGAGTACAGTTATCTTGGAGTATTAAAGATAAATGCTGCCTCATTAAAACCTTGCTAGAAAAACCCAGTGGATAAAACCTAAACGAAGGAAAAAGAGTACAGCTACTCCCTCCGATGTTGATCATTAAAAACCTTTAAGTCGATTCATTCCAATCTTGTGAACCAATTTCTTGAATGTAGATATTGGTAGTGCTTTTGTAAATAAATCTTTGAAATTAATCCGCATGATGCTTGTATATAATGAGTCACGTTCCTTAACCATACACATTCTCGACCTGCTTCATGGATTGCAATAATTTCAGAATGATTTGAGAATGTTGCTGTCAATTATTGTTTCACAGATCTCCACGATATAGTTGTTCCTCCACGTGTAAACACATATCCCGTTTGTGATTTAGCTTTATGTGGGTCAGAAAGATAACCTGTATCTGCATATCCCACTAAAGCAGATCCCGACTTTTGAGAATAAAATAATCTCAAATCAATAGTACCATTTAGGTAACGAAAAATATGTTTAACACCATTCCAATGTCTATGTGTTGGTGTAGAGCTATATCTTGCAAGGAGATTTACAGAAAAAGCTATGTCGGGTCGAGAACAATTTGCAAGATTAGTTAATGCTCCAATTGCACTGAGATATGGTACTTTAGGACCAATAATCTTTTCTCCATCTTCAAGT
>CAIGRP010021733.1:0-34228 GCA_903798385.1 Fraxinus cuspidata | reverse complement strand
AAGAAAGGCACCCCGTGAAACGGGGGCAAGGGGTGTCCGATTGGGGTATGGTGGAAGATTCGGAGAATGACTTGAAGAGTAGAGATTTAATTCCTTGTTATGGAATTTGTGTCAATGTAGAGTTTTGTTAGGTTTTGTGACAAATTTTAATGTGATTTAGAAGTTTGTTGTATGAAGGAAGCTTGTTTAATCTTGGTTTAAAGTTTTGGTTGATTGGATTCCATGTGATTTGAGATTTGGTTGATTGGAGGAAGTCTAAGGTACTTTGGTTTGTTAGAGTCCTAAGTTGTGGAGATCAATTTCAATAATAATTAGGAGTTTGGCTTGAAAATAGACTCTTGAATGGCAAAAAAATGTTTTGGAATGTTAGCCCGAAGACCTAGCGCCCCAAGCACTAGGCGTAGCGCTCAGGCGCTGCAACTGTAACCTAATCGCGATTTTCTCATTTTAACTGAATTTTGGGACTTTTTATTCATTTTAGACTCCACAACTTCGAGATTTGGCTTCTATAAATATTCCACAAGGTATAGACACTTCATAAGAGTGAAAAGGCAAGACTCAAGAGATTATAACAATTAGATCATCATGCATACATTAGAAACAAGAGAGAATTGTTTAGATTAGATTGAAATGATCAAAATCTCGTAAGACAATTGTTTGTTTCTTGGTATAATAAATTTTCTTCTCTTACAATTTTCTTGATTGTTGTGTGATTTATTAAATTTCATATCGTTCATATTTTTCGTCTTTAATTATTTGGTTGGTTTCTCAACAAGTAATATCAAAACGTTTTTGATATCGGATTGGTTCATAACACCTCCCATTGTCCGTTTATGTTTGTATTACCTCCGACATATGCATACGTACTCTCTAAATCAAGTTTTGTGTCTTTTTGTAAGATTTCTCCTTGGACCTGATCAATTCGTAGTCGATTCCACTTAGAAAAATATGAATTCGAGGACTAGCCATCACAGAATGCAACTGGACCACCCCTTCAACTGTGTTTTCCTGAGATAGTCCCGAGGCCAGTTTCTTGGAAAACAGCAACATGTTCATTATATAACGCTGGCAATGGTCGACCATTTTGTGTGGTAGAAAAGGATCTCTGGTTCCATTCAAAGATGCACGTTTCCTCGGATTCATCGAAGAAGGTCTTCGATATGGCATTCCATATCTCCTTGGCTGTGAGGGAGATGAATAAGTCGCTGTGTCTGCAACGGACTCATCGAGTCAACAAGCCAGCTTTTCACTTTGTGATTTTCAGTAATCCAAGATCCAAGATAAGGATCTCCAGGTGGACGTTTCTCGCTTCTCCGGTGAGGTATCTAGTTTTCTTGCAAGTGCCAATACGTGTCTCCATTGTTGAGACCATGATCAGTAATTGCTCTTATCCAGTGTGATACTATCAGGAAATGCAGAATTGTCTTGTGGAACCATCCCATTGGAGGCCACAAGTGGGAGTCTTATACAAGTTTTAAAAAAAAAAAAGAAAATGGTATTTGTGCGGGGCCGCCAGTTTCTCCCACATAGCCCTGTACAAATAGCACTTCCTGTCAAAAAATTAACCATATTTTATATAGCCTAGAATATACCGTGTGGATTTGACAAAATCAAGGGACGCCTTGTTTTCTACTATGTTACCTGTAGAAGGAACAAGCCACTGATCGGTGCCCGTCAATTTCAATTCATAGTTCCAAAGTTCCAAACACCATAATGAAATGGCTATATAAGCTCTTGTTTTCATATTTGTGATTCTTAATCTTAGTTCTAAATAGTATAATTCTTGAAAGAAGATAAGTTTCTTTGTATTGTCCATGTCAACTCAAAGCTCAAGAAAGCGTACACCGTTAGAAGGGACTATCCGTCCGACCCTTGATTCAGTACCTCTGCCGAATCTTCCTCAAGCAATGATCACAGAAATATTATTGAGACTGCCCGTGAAATCCCTTCTGAAATTCAGGTGCGTTTCAAAGTCATGGCTATCTTTAATCTCCAGTCCAAGATTCATCGAAACCCATTTCGAAATTTCAACTAATAACAATATATACTACCACAATAAGCTAATTTTTAACTCAGATTCAGCTTTTCATATTCTCTACACTTGTTCTTTTTACCCTGAAATAGATGAAAATCCGATTATGGATACTGTTCCGATATATAATCCTTTGTCTGAGCCAAATCGTTTAGTACGGATTGTGGGCTCTTGTAATGGGTTGATTTGTGTAGTTTTGGAGCCAGGAATTGTTACAATTTCAACCCAACTACGAGAAAATCCAGAAAATTACCCATTTCTGGTACGAGTAACAGTCTTGCCATGGAGTTCGGATTTGGTTACGATGAATCCAATAATGATTACAAAGTTGTAGAATTTTCTTGGACAAATCTTGTCTCGGATGAATTTGAAAATCAAGTTAAGGTGTACAGTTCAAAAACTAATTCATGGAGAATTATCGATGGACCAGCCGGCTTCCTTTTTTCTGACTCTGGTGTATTTGTCAATGGAGCTATCCATTGGAAACTATACCCCAATGGTAATCCAGTGGATTGGTCTATAATTGCATACAATGTGACGACCGATAAATACAAGATGGTAGCAAAACCCAAGTACGAAACAGACCTTGTGAATTCATTGCTAGTGGTTTCAGCTGGACGGCTTTGTGTGTCGTGCCTATATTTTACACACCAGGATGTTTGGGTGATGAAAGAATATGAAGTGGAAGAATCTTGGACTAAATTGGTTAAAGTTCCAAACAATTTGGAGCTCAAGATGCATATTAACACGAGGCCTTTTTTTGTTTCAGAAAACGGTGGGGTGTTACTGAAGAATGGGTTTAGTATAGTGATGTACAAGCCAGTGCAGTTTCGTGAAATTCATCCCTTCAATGAATGTATTGAAATTGATACTAATGGCTATGTCTTTTTTCTTGCTACATACACTGAAAGCCTTGTCTTCCCTGATTTTGGACATTTTGATGGGAGCTAGCATCAAAATCTTAGGACAGCTACAATAACATGGTCCACTGTACTGTAATTAGGGTGAACAATAGGGTGGACACGAATAAAGTGAATTTGAGTGTGTTGCTTTTTACATCATTTCTTGTAATACAGCATATTGAAGAATTTAAAAGTAATACTTTATATTGTACTTGTTTAGTCGTATCAATAAAAATATGAAATATTTTATAAAAATAAGAGAAAACGAGTAATATGAAATAATTGAGAAATATTCTAAACTCTTTCATGCAATTCCTGCACCAAATCTAATCCAAACCGAACGAAATTAAATCGAGTGGTTTTTCTTAAGTTAAATACTCGAATGGGTATCTGAATCGAGAATTGACGGGTTTGGTTCGATTCTAAACCAAGAATCGAAAAATCGAATAAGAACCAAATTTCTCTCATTTTTAAAATTTTTTATCTTAAATAAGTCTAATTATTTTATTTTTTTAAATAAATTTGTTCACTAATTAATTTAGTCCAAACCCAAAATATGATTTTACTATTTCTTTTTTCCAGCCAAGCCCAACTTAATCAAATTGACCTAAGTTTTACGCAAATATCTTATTCTAGCGTAGTGTCGTTTCTGACGTTCTATTATTGTGAACTCGTCATCTTCCTCTTCCTGTGGTTTTAACTGTCAAATCTATGAAAAAACTCAACAAAGAGAGATGCAAAAGATATCATGAAATTGTACTACGTTATTTTGTAAGAGTTAAGATTGAACATGTCATAGTCGAATTAATGAAACATAATATAAAAAAATTAATTATGATATGGAACCCGAGAACTGAATAAAATCAAACTGAATCAAATGGAACCGAACCCGAATATATCATAATTAAGTTCGGATCTGACGGTTCCATTTACTAAATACCTAAAAATTTAGGTTCGGTTCAGTTCTCCATGCTCAGCCCTAATGCAATTTATTGAGAACTAAAGCCCTACATTTGTAGGTACATTTAAGGTTACAAAAATACAACAGTCATTCACAAAATACAAGACTTCCTCTTGAATGCCTCGTTAGAAGCCTTGTTTGGCGAAAAATTCGATAAGATATAAATACCAAACGAAGGGAGAAAACGTAAAACAATTTTGGAGTAATAAAATGTTGTCTCGTCAAAACATAGTAAAAAAAAAAATCCAATAAGGCAAAACTTGAGCAAAGGAAAAAGAGTACATCTATTCTTCTTGATTTCAACTGATGAAAATTTATGTATTGAGCCATCCCTATTTTTTGCACCAATATCTTCAATGCCACAATCCAGGATAAATATTTTTTCATGTTATTATCATGTTATAGAATTTAGGGAATACCGTCCTCATATAATATAGCGAGGATTACAGTCACAGTACCTAACATTTCATTTTTCTCAGACTAAATCCATATATTTCATTTGTGTCATCCACGGTATCAAATCTTTCAGAAATTCGAACTTGAATTCCAAATGGATGGAATCATTAGTTGACTATAAATTTTTTTTTTTTTTGTTATCTCATTTGACTAATTCTTAAAGGATGGGCAACTTTAGATTTTTCATATAAAAGAATAAAATTAAAATAATAATAACAACAACAACAACAATAATAATAATAATAATAATTTATCGTCTTCGCAAACTCAAAACCCCTACCCAACTCCCCCAACCCTCCCCAAATCATCATTCATTTCCACCAAAACCGTCGACACCACCCCCACTCCTTTCAGCCAAATCACCCTCCAGTCATCAACCGTCCACCCAGCAGTGGACCCAGGATTTCGAGTCAACACGGACGACCGTAGATAGTCGATTGTTTTCAACAATGAAATATTAAGAGCCCCGTTGATACCTTTTTTTTTGCAAAAAAATGCATTTTAAAATAGTGATTTGATGAAGAATGTGTAGTTAAAAATAAGGAAAATTCTTAAATTTGTATTAATATTATTATATTGAAAAATGTGCGGTTGAAAGAAGAGAAAAAAATATATTTTGAAAAAAAAAGAAAAATCAAACAAGGTCTAAAATTTAAATATAACAATTATTTTGTTCAAACCGAATATATATAATTTTGTTGTAAAAATTAACAATATTTACCAAATGAGATTATGGCCAAGTTTTGTTTAATTCAAAGGAAGAGTGGGGTTTGGATTTTTATTATTGCATTAAAACATCTAAAATGTAACATATATTATTTTGGTAAATTTAATGTCAAATTCCGTGAGTGGCACAATGGTCAAGCATTCTTTATCTTACCCTGAGGTTAGGGGTTCGAATCCCCTCCCTTATTCCATTTAATTTTGGCAAAAATTGTATAATTAAAAATATTTCATAATAAAAAAGGTGGGAAAGGTATTCGAAATTGAGACCTCTCATGTGAATATATAAGTTCTAGCTAGCTCAGCTACAAGATATTTATGGAAGTAAAGGAACTTATCATGTATAAAATTTGAAACGTTTATTCATTGTATAAAAAAACATTTTTCGACGAATCCAGCATGCGCGGCCGCCTGGGGCTTGCCGAGTGCTGGGTCCGCCACTATCTCCACCTAATCACAGCAGCATCATCTATGTCAAAGTCATCCATTTGCACACCGTCGAAATCACCGCCTCACCGTCGGCACCACCACATGTAAACCTCAAACCGCTATTAGAGGGTGTAGAGGAAGAATACAGTCAACTCCATTTCAACGCAAATCCTCATCTTCTTGTTCTTCAGTTTCTCCTTCACTAATTAACCAGTTATTTTGATCTATACATTTCAAGCAACTCCATTATTGTGTGTAAAAGTTATCTATGTTACCGATTTCAGCACAAACTTAAACTAATTAACCGATTATTTTGAAGAACTTGCAATTCGAGCTCCTTGATTAACTTCAAGAAATTGAAAGAATTCAAGCGATTGTTTCTTATTGGCTAAAAACTTGGAATTGGAGCCATAACAATAATAGCAGGTAATCTCTCCCTCCCAATGTTCTCCCTTTTATCTCGTGAGTTTCTTGAGTTTTTTTTTTTTTTTGATATGAGCCTTGCTGAATTGGGAATTTGGAAAGTGGTTTTTGGTAGGATTTTTGAGGGATTTGAGTAGGTGGATCTCATCCTCTTGGGTGAAAATTCTGTTGGATTGTTGCAGGGTTGGCCTTAAAATTTTTGATGTCATGGGCGACATTTTAAAATGGTGCCCCTTTTATGAAATAAAAAAATTATATTTCAATAATGTTATATCATCGTAAAATTATGATATTTAAATAATGTTTATTCTTTAAATGTCACGAATAAGAAATGTACAAATTAAGTTTAAAAGTACCTTCCAAGCTTCATCAAAATCCATGTCATCAACAAAGAACCATCCAAATCCCTAAACTTTTCGTGCGATTCCATATGTAAAACCTTGAGATCAAAAACATCAAATACCACGTGTAAACTTTGAAATATAACAAATCATGTAAAAATATTTCTTTCGCATTTCTAGAAACAAACTAACTAATTAAACTTCCGTTTCTAACAAATCTTGTTTAATAGATATCAAAGTTAGGTCATGCAATCGTTCTTATAATATGGTTGATTATAAATAAGATTTTAACAACTTCAATTTTGAAAAATTTCTTTCGGCAGATGCAATAATAACATTAATTGTCAACTATACTCTATAAGCAATAAATGTATTTGAAAAGCGATCCAATCTTTTCAAATAAGTCAATATATCAAAAGTTGTCTTTGTTTCTTTTAGTATTTCAAATAAGTTAATGTAACAAAAACTGTTTTTGTTTTTTTTGGTAAAAGATTCGCAGAATTTTTAACTCTTGAAGAATATCTTTGCAATCAAGATAACAAAAATTTACATGTCTTAGAACAATGTTGAGATGATCACAACATACTTTCAAATTAGCATCATCTAATGCGTTTAACTTCCAAAAAAAAATAGAAATCCAAATTTTTTCCATATGAATTGAATTGATCAAACAGTCGTTCAATTGATCCAATTGCATGATAAACTATATAAATGAAAGAATTGGTTATGAAAGAATTTTCAAGTGATTGTATGTCCTCTACAGTGGCATTTTCATCAAAATGTTCCTTCTTACGAATTATATATTTTCCTCGTTTCCCTTTTCCTTGACATTATTTAAACATGATACTATTTTTAAAAATTATAACTAGTCAATTTCATAGCTTTAGTATTTTATGCAATTGCATATTATACCAAGTCAAATGCATAAAATTAATAAAGAAATAATCTTTAAATAAAAATAATTAAGTACAACATGCTGAAATTAGCTATAAAGAAACCTAAGACACCTGAATCATTTTCATTGCTTTAATAAAAATGTCTTGATATGATATGTAATTAGGAATAAGAAATACAACAATGTTAAATAAAAATCATGATTTGTCTATCTTTTAACTCATTTTTCATAACCATTGTGCCCTTTAACTTAACATAATATATTTAAATTTTAAAATTAATAAATATTTTAAATATATAATTATACATATATATATACAAAAATAACAAAAAACAATTTGGTGCCCTTACAATGATGACCTGTGCGGTTGGTCAACTCGCGCACCCTCAGGACCGTCTCTAGATTGTTGGAAGGTGATGGCAAGTTGTCGTGGAGTTCATGTTTTGGATGATTTGTAGCATTTCACGATGGTGGAAGAATTTTCATTTAGCTTGGAGGTGGAGCGGAGGATGTCATGGTACTTGGTGTTGACCTTCTTTTGGGTATCATAACATATTAGTAGTTGCAGAACGATTATGGAACAGTAGGAAGGTGGCGGTGGCTCTCTGCATTTGGTTTTGGGTGGTGGGGGATGAATAATCTTATTTTCTCTTTTATTTATTTTTTAATATTTTTATTTAATTATTATAATTATTTTATGTGGAATGATAAAAAAAAAAGGTACAATTTCACTCCTTCTAAATTGGTCAAAAGAGGTCATTTTTTATGGTCAATTAACAGTCAAATGGATGTTTCTATGCATGAATTTTGGAAAGGTTTTATACCGTAGATGGTACAAATGAAATGTTTGGATCAAGTTTGAGACAAAATGAAAGATTTTATACCATGGCTACAATTCTCCCTAAAATATATTTATAATCCTAAGCTATTTAGTCATCTTGATGGTTCGATGATAAACATATCTTATTATTGTTCTCTTAGGAGTCTCATATAACATATGTAACTTATGAGAGTATTACATCGAGGATAAATGTCTTGTAAGTTATCGATATTCATTACACAAAGAATATATCTTGTTTAAATCTTAGTAGGAAAAATTTTGTGAAAAAACTTCTAGTTAAGGGAAAAGGTGGCATTATTTTTTTGAATATGTTACGAAAGTTCTCATTAAAAACTTTTTAGAAAATCCAATAGAACACGATCTTGGTCAAGAGAAAAGAGTACAATGCATATTAACTTCCACTCGATATTATATCACTTGAGATTTTTATATAATATTTATCAATAATATCTTTGTGAATATATCTGCCACAATATGGCCACGTTAATGGATAAACTAGTTTATGAGATTTATGTGGATCAAATAATGCATTGCATCATCATAACCAACTAGTCACGAATCATGAACTTTTAGAAAGATATGATGATGCATCTGTTGCACCTAGATTTGGTACTTCAAAATCAATAAATTATTATTTATAATGTTGAAGATAAAAAATCTTATCTTTTTCACTTCACGTAAACAAATAACAATGGACATCAAAAGAACACATTATTTTTCCATGTAAAATCCATCAAGGACCTTTTACTATGTAAGCTCACATATTAACAAGAATTCTGTTGATTAAATACTCGATTAGCACGTTGAGGTAAAATTTTATTTTTCCAATATATTTTATCATAAATTCCTTTTAATCAACAGCATTTGAAAGCTCTTCAGAAGTTCCAATAATATTAATTTAGTAATTGTAAATCAACAAAATGATTTTTGTTTTAGAAACACGTGAGCATATATGGTCATTCTTGTACAAATTTCAACAAATATTCATTAAGTCGATTATACCATACAAGCTCATATTTGCAAAGCATCTCTTTACTTGATCAAAGCAAGTTTCTTGAAAATTTGAACTATATGCTCCGTTTATATTAAATCCTTTAGGTATTTCGTATAGATGGTATTATCATAATGTCATATAAGTTAGTTATAACCATATTTATTAGACACATATCAAGTTTCATGCATTGTCCATAGTATTCAATTTAGATGGAAATAGCATCCCTCCAATGATCATGTTTAACTGCTTGATGATAATTGGGGTTCAAAGTTAGAAGATACATTTAAGAGATAATATGGCGAGAAGGAGAAAAAGCTTTGTAAGAGACATGTTTGGATAAGGGATAGGGTGAAATACCATGGAACCACTGAGTGTTGGTTATGAGATTACAATGAAAGTCTCTAAGATATGAAGGATGATTGCTAAATTTAGAAGATCTTCTGGGAGCATTAGTGTAGTCTCAAAAATTTTCATGTAATAGAATTAATTATTCTATGTTCTATATTTTAATATTTTGGAAAGTTATGGACTAAAGTGTATGTATATTAAATTACATTTTATATGGGTCAGATATTTAGATATTGATGGAGCAATGATAAGTATATGGAATTGGGCTCGTTGGATAGATCGTAATTAATTATGCATATTAGACTCAAGAAAAAATCAATTCGGGTAAGTCAATCCTAAGATATATCAGTTTGAAGAAGTTGTTTACAACTAGTTATCAAATAAATTAAAAACTTGAATGGAAAATGGAGATTGTGCCATGTGTATGAGGTGTCTTATTTTAAATTTTGAGATGTATGGTTAGTTGACACGTGTAGACTTTATGGTAGAGAAGGTGGTTCTATATTATCTAATTTTTTACTTGTGAAAGTGACCGTGTTGATTGTTGGGATTGAGTAAAAAAAAGGGGGGTTTTTTATTTGCATTGGAAAGATAAAATAAAATTTTTAAAGGATTTAATAATTATTATATAATATATTTTGAGAAATTTCCTTGCATGGTACCGACAATTATGACTTTGTATTATTAATATGTCAACAGTCCTTGATTTGAAAATTGGTAAATTGCCTCGTTTGAGTGTGAAATTTATTAGTTGACAAACACGAGTGCATTATAAAATTGAAACAATGAGCAACTTTAGGTCATTATATAGGAAAATGTGTGTCCAAATTTTGTGATAGAAGAGTTATGGATAATAGATGAATGATGTTTTATTAGTTCACACGTATATCTCACATGAAATTATTACAGTATACTTTAAATAAAATGCCCAAGTTGAGAATAATAGATGAATGATATTTTCTTTTTATTTACCGGAACACATACTTAGACACGGCAACATAGAAAGGCTTTGAAAACGTGAAATACTTGTTCTTCTTCCAACAACTTCTTTTAACAACAAAGGTAGGATTGCGAGGTGCAAGTGATGTTATCTCGTTTAAATTATTTATTTTCATGTTGATAAATATTATGCTAATGAAAGTTATAATATGATATGAAATGAAATGATAATCCGACACTAAGTATATGATGTGTTATGAGCTCTTATCGGTTTTAAAGATATAATATAATGGTATGATATTTATAACACATGATTTAAATATTTTATTCGGGATTGCAAAATCTTACTATATTCTATTGAGTATTTTCATATACTCACCATTTTCCTTACTCCTTATAGATTAGAACGGGTCGTTAGTTGGCTACCAATGAGGTGCAATCTGGTATTAGGTTTCATTGGACTCAATAAATTAAATTTGGTGTAACCTGTCGAACACCTTTAATTTCAACATTATATTTAGTTTAATTAATCAGGACTTTTAATTCATTATTTAAGACATGATTTTTTTTTTGTCAATTATTATTATATTTGTTGGTTATGATTTTAAAAAAAATATATGATATCATGTATGAGATCATCTCTAAAATTGGACTTTACTGGAAATATGATTTGTTATGAAATTGGTAGCGACTTGAATGTATAAAATTTGGGTCATTACGGTTTGATATCAGAACTTTATTTTAATTTTCTGTAGACCCATATGTATTTTCTTAACTAGAGTTATAAAAAAAAGATTTGCCAATTTTGAGGTGTTTTTCTAACGATTAAAATAATTTTTATATTTATTTAATATAAATTAGGCATGTGGGTACTTTATTTTTTTAGTACCCAGTATTTATCTTCAATAAAAAAATTTTTGATCTATATATATATATAGTAACAATAGGGGTCAATCAAGATGAAGAAATATATATATATATATATATATAGTAACAATAGGGGTCAATCAAGATGAAGAAATATATATATATATATATAGAATTTATAAAAAAAAAAGAGAATGAAAATGACGATATGATATGATATGATATTAATATTGGATTTTTATGTTTAAATGTTACGTGTCATATTATTAGCCGTTTCTTTGAGTAATGTTTGTTTAAAAAATATATAATAATAATAATAATAATAATAATAATAATAATAAGAATAATAATATTGTTTGAAGAAGATATATGAATTTAAGGAAAATGTCAATTTAAAGTTCTTAAAAATGTGAAAGATTTTTGGCGCACTCAACGACCACCCTCCGACGACTCTAAGGTATGTAAAAGGGTAAGAGGGTGAACTTATTCAAACATTTCATATAATTTACATTTTTAAATTTACCTTCTTTTAAATTTTAAAATATGCATGTTTTTCCTCGCTAAATTCATAATATGTATTACGATAATATATGTATAACATGTTAGATTTAGTACTGATATCTAACATGTGAAGTAATACTAATTTTAGGATATGGCACCACCTACCCACACGAATTTGATGCGTGATTTGTTGCGAGAGGTACAAGAGTTCAGCAGACAGAATCAAGTGCCTCTATCACAAAATGCACCACTACCGCAATACGCATCTCTGTTTGTACCTGGAGCCGTTTCAGTAGTTAAGCAGTTTCGTAGGTACAAGCCTCCTACTTTTGACGGTGATTCTGATCCACTGGCTGTTGAGGGATGAATTAGAGGTCCAGAGCGTATTTTTCGTCACATTACTTGTACAGATGCAAAGAAGGTACTATGCGTAGAGTTTATGTTTGTTGGAGTGCCAGTCATTGGTGAGAATCTGTCTCACATACTAAGATTGAAGAACAGCAACGTAACATAACTTGGGAACAGTTTAAGAAAAAAGTGATGTCGAAGTACTTTCCACAAGCTTTGAGAGACTTCAAGGAATCAGAGTTTGTATAGCTCAGACAGAGCAACTTATCACTTACTGATTACGAAAGGCAATTTGAGCAGCTCTCAAGGTATGCCCCACACTTGGTAGATACAAAAGTTAAGAAGATCAGGAGGTTTGAAAATGGACTACGCCAAAAAATTGGCATGATTTTTATGTCACATTATTTCACTTCATATCGTGAAATGTTGGATAGGGCTCATGCCATTTCATATCAGAGGATTATATTTGAGTAGTATGTCCAACAGGGTAAGAAGGCATTGAGAAAAAGAAAGTGAAATTATTAGAGTAAGGATAGACGTAATTGGCATAATGAAAGACAAAGCACATGAGTTAATATCGGTGGGACGAGATGAAATATTACACCGTATCCTAAGTGTAATAAATTTCACATGGGTGAATGCTTATTTGGAAAGAACACGTGTTTTCGGGATGGTAAGCCGGGACAAATTGCTTTAAACTGTACAGAGCCTCAGAGCCTACAAAGAAGAATAATGTCGATCAAGACAAAAAAAAGAAAGGGAATGCCCAAGTTTTTCCACTTAATCAGCATGAGGCATAGTAGGATCTGAATGTGATAGTAGGTATTTTATTATTTTTCGAAATATCTATTTATGTTCTTGATTTTGCATCATTCGTCGCTAAGTGTAACGCTATAATTACAAAAAACATGTATTCTATTATTATCTGGTGTACCTGCTTCTATACTTTTTGACTCTGGAGGTACAAATTATTTTATCTCTGTATCCTTTGTTGCTAGATCTAACTTTGCATGTGTGTGGAAAAGAATAATGAATTAGAGGTTAGCATCCCTTCAGGAAGAACTCTTTGCACAAATTAGATGACTAAGGCGATGAAGTCAGAGATTGATGGAAAGGGACTGCTAGAAAAATTATACATTTTAGAGATGAAAGACTTCGACGTTATTTTAGGCATGAATTGGTTAGGACTCAATCATGCGACCACTAGATATAATGAGAAAGAAGTATTATTTAATAGACCGGAAGAGGAAGAGTGTCGTTTCTTTGGAGCAAAATGCGAGTCTCCACCTCACCTTTTATCGGCTTTGTAAGCAGAGAAAATGATGAGAAAGGAGTCATGCCAAGGATTCTTTGTTAATATCATCGGTTCCAAATATACTGAAAAACTGTTAATGATATTAACGTTGTGCAAGACTTTGCAGATGTATTCTCAAAAGATCTACCCGGCATTCCACCAGATAGGCAAGTGAAATTTACAATGGACTTGGTTCCTGGAGCAACACCAGTATCTAAGGCCCCGTACAGAATGACACCCAAAGAACTTTAAGAATTGAAGTTATAGTTTGAGGAGTTGCTCGAAAAAAGGTTTCATTCGACTGAGTATATCTCCTTGGGAGAAGGAAGATAAGCTTAAAACCAAGTATCCAGAACTCTTCAATTAGCCAAGGTAAATATTCGATGACGAAAATATTTTAAGAAAGGGAGATTGTAAAGTCTCGAAAATTTTCATAGAATATAATTAATTATTCTATATGCTATATTTTAATATTTTGGAAAGTTATGGACTAAAGTGTATATATATTTAAATTACATTTTATATGGGTCAGATATTTAGATATTGATGGAGCAATGATAAGTATATGGATATTGGACTCGTTGGATAGATCGTAATTAATTATGCATATTAAACTCGAGAAAAAGTCGATTTGGACAAGTCAGCCCTAAGATATATCAGTTTGAAGAGGTTGTTTAAAAATAGTTTATCAAATAAATTAAAAACTTGAATGGAAAATGGAGATTGTGCCACGTGTATGGGGTATCTTATTTTAAATTTTGAGTTGTATGATTAGTTGACACGTGTAGACTTTATGGCAGAGAACACTACACGTACAAAATGCACGTACAGAAACAATACAGACAAGACACGTGCAGGGGGGTGGGTGGTTTAATTTTTTCAATATAAAATTGACATGGGGGGCCCCATGTCTCTTTTCTGGTTTTCTTCTGTAGAACAGTATTCTGTACAAGCAGAATTTTTGGCTCTATATTATCCAATTTTTGACTTGTGAAAGTGACCATGCACGTGTTGATTGTTGGATTTGAGTAAAAAAAGAGTTATTTTATTTGCTTTGAAAAGATAAATAATTTTTTTAAAAGGATTTAATAATTATTATATAATATATTTTGAGAAATTTCCTTGCATGGTACCGACAACTATGACTCTGTACTATTAATATGTCAGCTGTCCTTGATTTGTGAAAATTGGTAAATTGCCTCGTTTGAGTGTGAAATTTATTAGTTGACAAATACGGGTGCATTATAAAATTGAAACAATGAGCAACTTTAGGCTGTCCAAATTTTGTGATAGAAGAGTTATGGATGGTTCACACGTGTATCTCACGTGATAGTATACCTTAAATAAGAAGCCCAAGATTAGAATAATAGACGAATGATATTTTCTTTTTATTTACTGGAACACATACTTAGACATGGCAACATAAAAAGACTTGAAAACGTGAAATACTTGCTCTTCTTCCAACAACTCCTTTTAACAACAAAGGTAGGATTGCGAGGTGCAACTCATGTTATCCCGTTTAAATTATTTATTTTCATGTTGATAAATATTATGCTAATGAAAGTTACGATATAATATAATATGATATGATATGAAATGGTCATCGGGTACTAAAGATATGATGTGTTATGAGCTCTTATCGATTTCTAAAGAGATGATATGATGGTATGATATTTTTGAAGCATGACTTATATATTTTATTCGGGATTGCACAATCTTACCGTATTCTATTAAGTATTTTCATATACTCATCCTTTCCTCTACTCCTCGCAGGTTAAAAAAGGTCATTGGTTGGCGGGCGATAAGGTGCAGTTGTGGTGCCAAACTTCATTGGACTCAATAAATTAAATTTGGTGTAACGTAACGAAAACCGTTAATTTCAGCATTATATTTAGTTTAACTCATTAGGACTTTTAATTCATTATTTTAAACATGATTTTTTTTTTTTTTTATATTTGTTAGTTATGATCTAAAATAATATGATATCATGTATGAGATCATCTCTAAAATTGGACTTTACTGGAAATATGATTTGTTATGAATTTGGTAGCGACTTGAATGAATGTAAAATTTGGGTCGTTAAAATTAGGTATATAAGAATGAACAGTGATGAGAGGTGAGTTTGCAATTCAGTGGTAATGCTTGCAGCCTCATTTGGTATAGCGGGAATTCTGGAATGTGAAGTGGAAGCAGGTATATTAGAAGCAGATATATATAACACAATATCAAGAAAAGGGTCAATTGTGTCAAAATGAAGAGGGATAGATTGGATGGGAAATATTTGTTCATGAAAACAACATCCCTGGAGATAAAAGAATGTTTTAGACAAGATATAATATAGTTTATATCACTTTATTCCTTGAGGATATTGTATAAAGACACATGCTCTAGCTCTAGGATGAAACTTTGATCAATGAGAAGGTAAAATGGATGCAAAGGATAGACTCCCAAGCATTTTAAGGTGGTTGTAGTCTACTGGAGTGTTGTGCAGAAAGGAGAATGAAATGGATGATGGAGTTCTGTTGATAAGGAATGTAGCAGTCAATATACATTCTCCCCAAAACCTATTGGAATCTGAGCATGAAAATACAAGGCTCTAGCAACATTGAGCAAATGTTGGTGTTTTTTTTTTTCAACTACTGAATTCTGTTTAGACCTTTTAACACAAGAAAATTGATGAATGACTCCTTTAGAAATCAATAAATAAATAAATTGTAACTCTGGTGCATTATCTAATCTGAACTTCTTTATAATTCTATGAAATTGAGTTTCAATCATCTTAAAGAATCTGGGAATGATGCAATTGACATCTGATTTATGTTTCATAAGGTACACCCGTGTGAAACGTATGCAATCATCCACCAAAGTAAAGAAATACTTGTAGCCAGAGATAGTTGGAATGTGATAGGGCCCCCAAATATCGTAGTGTATCATATCAAATGAATTAACAGAAGTGATTATTTGAGATAAAAGAAAGCTTTCTTTATTTAGCTAATGGACAAACATTACAAGGAACTGATTTGTAGTTTCTGTATTTATTACAACTCAAATGCAAGTGATCCTTTAACAAAGCTAACTTCTGAGAAGATAAGTGGCCTAATATGTGATTCTAGGTATGAGCATTCAGATTATTTACAGCTGAAGAAATAGAAACACAAACATTATCAAAGGAAGTGCTGCAACTTTTAACTTGTGCCGAATCAGATGATGAATCACTCATTATGTATAAATCAGCAATTCTTTTACCATTGCCGATCATCTTCTGGTTGTGCACATCCTGGATAACACACGAGTTAGTGAAAAATATGATATCAATGCAAAAATCCCTGGTTAAGGAGCCTAACTGACATCAGGTTGAATTTAAATTGCGGCACATATAAAACATCTTCAAGTATCAAATTATGGCCAATTTTCATAGTCCTAGTGAACTTTACAGGAATTCTTACATGATTTGTAAAGTAACATAAGCATTCTTACCTGGTTTCATAGTATGAAAGGCTGATTGGTTGAAGCAAATATGGCTGGTTGCTTCTGAATCCACCACCCAATGTCTAGGTGAGTTGAGCCATGAATTAAGAGAAATAGAGAATCATGTACCTAACACTTGATTAGAGTGTTCATTAGTTCACGTGTCAATCTTTGTAGAAGCAGATGACTGCTCAACATGTTCATTAGTTGCTGGTATTGAGTAGGGTTCAAAGTTTGCATGAAGTCTCATGCATTACCTTGTGCTTGCTTTGAAATAGACTCAGAAACAACCTGATTAGCAGCAACGTAACTTGACTGATTACTAGTAGCACCTGGTTGATTAGTAGAAACAAATTTTTGCTTTGATTTATAACTAAGAGGATAACCATGCAATTTCTAACATATATCCACCAAATGACTTGCTTGTCCACAGTAAGTGCACATAAGCATTTCCTTCCTTTGAAACTTATTATACATTTGTCCTGTGTTGGCTTTCTTAGAATTAGTTTTAGCATAAAATGGCATAGAGTATCCAGTGCTAGAAGTACTGGTATTAATGTTAACATTTCTTTGACGTTCTTCTTCAGAAACAAGGGAGAATACCTTGTTGATGGGAGGTATGAGACCCTTGAATAACAATTGTCCCCTGACTTGAGCAAAAGTATCATTTAGCCCTATAAAAAACGAAATAACATATTACACCTGGTAGTGTTCTGCAAGTTTCTTAGTGCCACCACAAACACACTTTCCATAAGAGCATAGTGGTCTATTAGTTGATGAGTTCTTCCCAAATTGTTTTCAATTTGATGAAATAGACACTGACGGATGACTGTCCACTAGTAAGATTCATCAACTCATGCCTTAATTGGAATATGCGAGGTCCATTCCTCTAATGAAACTGCTCATTCAAATCATTCCATATATTGCGCAGATTCGGGATAAATGACACTAGCAGAAATTTTTTTAGAGACTGAGTTGAGTATCCATGAAATGACTATGTTGTTGTTGCGGATCCAATTGTTAAGTTGGTCATAATTGTCTTCAGACCTGGATAATGATCCATCAATGAAACCGAGCTTGTTCTTCACAGATAGAGAGATCACCATAGCTCGATTCTATGAAGCATAATTGTCACCAGTTAAAGACTGTGACACAAGCACAAGCCATGGGTTATCTGAACGATGATTGTAGTAGGAACTAGATCTACCATCAGTGATGGAATTGCTCATTGATGACGGCGAATTAGTTTGACTTGGTGCATCTGTTGTTAATGCCATAACGAATTAGAAGAGTTTTGATCAGAGAGATCGAAGAATCAGAGTATTCAATTGAAATGGAAAAAAATAGATGAAAGAAGCACAAAGTGCTTTGATACCATATTGAACAATTGAAGAGGAAAACGAGCTCAATTGTATTCAATCAAAAAGTGAAAGTACATTACAGTTCATGTGATATAAATAGGAAAATGAGAAAAACAAACTAACTCTAACCGTACAAGCCAATACAAGATGGACACGTGGACTTAACCAACTAATCTAACTCATGTGGCTACAGTTGGTGTCCAATGGTGATGCTGCAACAGCTGATCATCTGATAGTGGGCCGATCATCCAGTAGTGATGCAACTGTCTTGATAATCTGTTATAAATTAATGTTGTCCCTAGAGATCGTTATGCAGCTTATCTTGTATTAAGGTAAAAATTAAAGTATTCCTTATTATATTGTTCAATTTATCTCTCATAATTTGTACCAAACATCAGGTGAAGACACGTGGTTATTTTTTTATTTTTCTCCTTCAATTCTAGATTTGCCTCTCTCTCTCTCTCTCTCCCCCCTTTGCCACTTTTCCCTTTTTATCTCCAATTGGTGTTACACTATGTCTAGTATGATAATGAATCAAACGAAATGCAGTGGCAAGAATTTGAGTTCACAATCGAAAAATCTATACTGAATTGCCAGATTAAAAAGGAGAAAGGAGCAGATTCACAATAACTTCATCTCATCGAACAGCAGCCCGACCCCCTGGTAGTTCAACGAACAGAAAAACAGCTTCTATGAAAAACTATTGAAGCTTGACGTTGGAATGGAGATTTGGTAAGTGGCAAATTCAAAAGAAAGTGCATCCGTACCGTTTTGATAAAAAATGTATTTGGCATGAATTTTGATACCATCTATACTGTTTTCTTGATTGATCATACGATGCCAACCAAAGTTAAGAATGAATAATTTTACCCCTCCCATCTTTAAAATGAGGAGCTACTAGTTGGAAAGGAAAAAAAAAGGCAAAACTTGTATTTCTACTGGTCCGATGTTCACATAGCGAACGAAAGACCAAGAAATTGAATCTAAATCCTTCATCCGCAAAATGCTATGTACTCTCTAAATGGCTTACATTGGACTTTGATTTCCAACAATAAAAGAATCAAAACTTTTTAGCCATACCCTTTGGGGTAATATTCATCAGGACTTTTAATAATTGACTTACAACATTATAGGTTCTACTCTCTAATTGTGTCCAATACTGCGTCCAAACATTTTCAATAAACAACATAGTATACACGCACTTACTAAATATAAGAGAGCGACAAGCTCAAGCTGGCGCCTTATTTGATAATTGTTAGAAAACAAAACAATATCTACGAGCCTGTATTATCAAGAGCATCAGATTACAGACTCAAAGCCTAAGCTATCTGGTACACACAGTCACAGATCACTCGCCAGAATTCGAGCTTCTCCCCACTTGGTATATACTCCAATTTAATCGTAACACTTATAAAGAATCAAACTAAATCCAGAGTGGTAAGAAGTTGAGTTTGCAATCACAAAAATATAGATTGAATTTCCCAATGTGAAAGTGATGAAAGAGCAGATAATAAATTTATCTCATCGGATTGCAGCCCCAATCTCCTGGCAGTTTAAATAACAAAATACACAGCTTCCTTGAAAAACTAGTCAAGCTTGACATTGGAATAGAGAAGTGTGTCCTTGGTCAGTGGCATATTCAAAAGAAAGTGGATCTACACCAAAACAAAACAACACAATGAGACGATGTTATCGAAATGCGAATATTATAATAATGGAAACCCAAAAGCAATAAAAGAAACTGTGAGATGAGTATTGCTTGTATACTAGTATGCATGTTGTATACTCACACCTTTGAGTCCAGCAATACCATACAGATAAAGCCTATGTTTGGCCACCATTTTTCCATAACTCATTTTTAACCATATATTCTCCCAAAAAAAATGATAAAAGAAGAAAAGATAGAAGTACAGAGACTCAAAACATAATGTGGAGATGCAGGTCAACTAACTCTAAATCCAACCGGACACCTGTTTCAATCCAAAGAATATGCTACAAGTCCAATCACATATAGGCATATTTTAGGGTTGGTTGCCAACTGAAACTGAACCAAGAAGCAAACTAATTCAACCTGAGGCAGTTTCTAATAGTGGAAATTTTTATTTGTAAACCAAAAGAAAATCAAATTATGCCCAGATATTTTATCTTTAATATGTCACCAGAGGTTTAGATTAAGCAACTTAATAACCCAAAGAAGCCAATTTTTGTTATCATTTTAATCAACACTCATTTAATCGATTTCTCCTGACTGGAAAAATACAAATGCTACACATTCCGGAGTCAGCAATTGACAACAGAAAAAGTGTTGGTTAAAGTTATAATTTATTCATCTCATAGTATGACAGTTGACTTTTTTTGGTAAAGTAGTCTTTATTCCAAAAGGTAGCTTTACATTTATCTATATATTCTATTGCTACAAATTTTCCAAACGGTAGTATATTTTGTATAAAAATGGACGAAGAAAATATTTCATACTCAAGTTAAACTATATTCAGTTGCCATCAAAATTCCAGCCAGTTCAAATTACATTACTTTGCATATAATCCAAAATACGATGACAGTAAATACAAATGCCGGAGTTATTTGACCAAATGCTAACATTATGCAGATAAAAATTCCACTAGAGCAATCTATGAAAGCAGCAAGCTATATATGGTAGCTATTCAACTAAATATAAAAGGTGCTGTTAAGACTGTCAATCGAAACTTACCCCCAAAAGAGTGGAAATTAGAAGAATGATTCCTGTTATCCAAGCAAGTGCCTTTCTAACCAGTGCCACTTCCTCAATTTTGATGAAAGCAGTAGAGGCTTCAGTTTCCTCCAACCAACAAGCAGATGGCCGAGAAGCGACCATCACATTTAACATATTCTCCGATGCTGGGGCATGGGACCCACCATAGACGACGACGCCAACTAGTTGGCCTGCTCACATGATACAAAATATTCATTTCTAGTACAGAAATAAACAAGGAAAATATGATTTGTAAGATTCACATGTAAAAAAACTTCAGCAAATAGTGGGACGTCATCAGTTGACAACAACTAATTAAAAGAACAGCCACATATTTAAGTATACCAGAAATAAAGAAGTATACCGTGAAGCCTGACAAGCATTCAAAAGCATGGATAGCAACTAGTAAATGCTATGCTGATGTATAAACAAATTAATTCAGCTCTTAAAAAAAGTGAGTATTAAAAAAGATACAAGTTGGGCAGTTAAAGATTTATTCACATAGTTATATCAGAAGAGGGCATCAGACCTTTGTATGCTGCCTGTAAGGAATCATATATCTTTAAAACAGAAGTAACAAATAATTCCAATCCATTTTGAGAAATGCCTTCTGTTCCATAATGATCTTGTAGAGTCTGTGAAAATAAAATATATTAATGAATTAAAGAATAGGACTCAAAGAACATTTGCGCCTAGAAGATGTCAAAGAGCATTTGCACCTAGAAGATGTTCGCTTAAAAATTTCTAAAAGTTATTCCAATTAACGTTTCTTCAGTTCTCTGTTATTTAAACAAAAGTAGCAATTATGTTGAAATTTTTAATCAACTTTTTCACTCTAAAGAAAAGCATGAATTGCTCTCCAATGCACCACAATTGGAGAAGCACAATTGGCTCATGAGGACTATTACAAACATTCTTAATGTTCAGAAGTACATTAATTTATTTATTATACACATTTCATCCATACAAATTGTAAAGACACCAAGTACATTCACAAATTTGAAGAAGCAAAGGAGTCATGGGTAAAGTTCAAAAACGTGAGAAACTTAGATTAACACGCTGCTGGACCTTTATCAGCTAGTGTAATAATTTATTCTCGAGAATATAAAGAAGACTTTCTCAATTATTTGGCTACTACAATGATCACACTCATCCCATCTTTCATCTAGACATGAAACCCACATTTAGTTTGCAGAATTTTCGTGGACAGAATTTCCAAACTCAATACACACTTCCTTGGGGAAGGAAAAAATATGTAATCATTCCATAAATGACCTTCCAAAGAAAGTCTAGGAACACCCCCTTACCCTCTTAATATTTAACAAATCCCAATTCTATGATGAACCTAAATGGTAGAATACAAAACCAACCCCAAGAACTGCACCACATCCTCCCTTTTTAGCCTCTGCCTCACCTTCCAAGGTTGATCAATGACTACCAATCACCAAACAGCGGCAACAACTTACCACCGAGCTAAAATCACCAATCTCTTCAGTTAATGTTATCAGAAGAATATTCGTTTTGCAAGTGGCTCATTCCTCTGAAACCTAAATGATTTCTTTATCCAAAATCTTAACATGTTCTCCACGAGTCACATTCCATTTCTTTCCCTCTGCCTGCCACATCTGTGGGAGAGGATTAAGAAGATACATTGGAAAAATGTGGAATTCCAGATTCAGGATTACTCAAAATCATCTGGATTTACCAACATCCATGCCTCAGCAATTTTGAAGATCTTGTTTTTTATCCGTTAAGTCTTAGTATTACAGAAAATATTTTAACTCTTCATTGTTTTTTTGAACATATTTGAATAGTTCAAATCATTACTAAGTTTGAAGTGAGTCTTTTTCCTTTTCACATGTGTAGGGGAACAAAGGACTGATAATTATTTGTCTGCCTTTTTCTATTCAGCCCAATTCTTAAAATCAAATGGGGGGCTACAAGAGGGAAGGTTAGTTTTTTGAAATAATGAAGGTTAGTTTTTTGAAATAATAAAAGAAAATGAAACTCATTCCAACAATCCTCTCTCATACAAGAGCAAATGTGCATGCACCTTATTTCGTTTCAAGGAAGAGTTTTTCTCTGCAAAACCCAAGCAGGCTTGACTATTTCCCACATGTAAAATGTGGATTGGTGTAGCGGTAGAAGATAATTTACGGATCCAGGTATATAAGTTGTAGACAATTGTTCAGGAAATTAATACTGCTCATCTTGAAAAATATATTTTCAGGTTTATGGCAAGCCAAAACAAGATAACAAGTTCTGAAATGAATTAGAAAAGAAGAAACACTTAAAAGACCTTAATCCCATCAAATCTTCCAGTGATTAGCTCTGCTGGACTGTTCCTGCTGTCTGACAATCTTTTATGCATCTCCATAGCCCGTTGAATATTATTAGTGAGAAACATAAGACTAGTTGTAAATTCCATGTCCGCTTTCTGCAATTTTCGAAATAAAGTTCTGTAACAGCATTTTACAGAGACAGAGCAATCAACATCAACGAGGTCCTTATTGCTAACAAGTGACATGGTGCTATTGATACCTCAGACATACGGAGTCTGAGAAGAGCATCATTTGCCAAGGGGACTATCAACTCTCCATTCAGTGGTCCTGTTGCATCTTCAACGTATGATCCACCCAACCAGGATGCCTAAGTATATAAACCAAAGACCATGTCAATTGACCTTAGTGAACAGACAAGCACCCTCACACACAGAAAGAGAGAGAGAGAGAACCATGACTAACAAAATCACTTAGTTCCTTATCTGAGTATTCAGCATAGCTTGATCGTTCATTCAAAGAGACAAAAGACACTTCATGTTCATCTGCACACAAAAGATTATAACAATTGATGTGATCAGTACTGGGAACCCATGAATCAATCACAAAGGTCAGTTACCTGACAGTTGAATGTCTACTCTGTCTTCACCACCCATGATCTTAACCCTAAGACCACTGCTAAATGCAGATTTGCCTGAGCCAAGCATAAGTTGAGAATCAGTACATGTAAAATAGTCACTCAAAACTTTATCATGCATAGAAACTATAAGCTGCAGCTTTTAGGTAGTTTAGTTTAAGTGGCATACCTTCAACCCCTGTAACTTCAATCATGAAAACAGAACGAGGCCTATCAAATGGATTAGGCATAAGCACCTTACTCAGCTGCCAAAATAACAAGTCAGAATATGTGGAGCAAAATAGTTATAGAGATAACATAGATGAATTTACAAAGCATTATTTCTGATTTTTCTTATTACCTTGGATGAACTGGCAGCTGAAAGTGTAGAAGGGGGTGCAAAACCAAGCAACACCGATGCAGCAGCACCAGCTTCTGAGAGTGTAAGTGAATCAGTCTGCATTCGTAAGAAAAATTATTGAGGATGCTCCTACTCAAACTAAAGGAAAAGCTTGACTTTTTTGCAATGCCACAAACTTCTGAAAGCCACATCTTTGTAAACTGCTTAACTTTTACGAGACAAATACGAAGGTAGCCACTGACAAATATAACTGGAAAAAGTCTGTATCAGTTTTCAAGTCACAATTACGGGTTCCACAAGACAAACGGTCAAAAACACACTGTTTTATGGAAGTATTTCTCTCATACTTGGATCCCTGTGTAACTACTCAAGTAAGTGAATCTATTTAATTGCAATGGAAGGAAAGTAACAAACTCCATCCCCTAAAGCTTTTTGCTCGAGATGTTAGGGATCAAACCCCAGATGCTAAGGCTAATTCCTCAAGCTTCACAAGCTTCTGCATTACTAATGGCCAACAACTGTTACTCCCTCATACTGTGGATATCGATCAAAGTACCAAGTTCCCTCAACTGAAAAACTTCTCTTAAGAGTGGAAACGAAATATTGAAATTGCTCGAAGTTACCTTGAGAAAGCTCAAAAACGGTACAAGAAAGCTGCAGATCTAAAGCGCCGTTTTGTCGAGTTCAATATTGGAGATCTGGTAATGGTGAAACTCCCGGATAATTGCTCGAAGTTATCTTGAGAAAACTGAAAAAGGTATAAAAATTCTATAGATTTAAGCGTTGTTTCCTTAATTTTAATGTTGGAATCTGGTAATGGTCAAACTTCCTGACAAAAACTATTATAAACTAATAAGAGGGAAATACTCAAAATTGGTGTCAAAATATATTGGACAATTACCCAGATTGAAAGATACATACAAAGTTCCACTCCATTCATGGTGCAAAATCCATAAGGTCTTTCATGTTAGTGTACCCAATCCATACTTTGTACATAAGGAGGACGCATCTAGAAATGAGCCAAAGCGACCTGTGTTTGAACTGAAAAAGATAGGAAAAAAAGGTTGCTAAAGATATTCTGGACCATCGAACTACTCGACCTTCTAGGAAATATCATCCAGGGTACTTGATCAAATGGAGTAGATGCAGTAACGAGGAGAATACTTGGGAAAGAGAAAAAAATATTGGAGCCTTCAAACCATTAATTGAAGCATATCATGCATCGATGGCACCGAGAATATCGCCAAAACAAATGGGGGAGAATGTCAAAGACCGTAGCTTTACTTAGCACCTTGACCCAATCGCAGATGCAGTTTTCCTAACTTTGACCGCACATTATAAATATTAGTTTAATTCGAGTTGTAATTTCCTTTTCATTGTAATAATTTATTTCAGTTGTAAAATAGCTCTAATATTTGTAAACGTTTAGTATGATTCCTCATCATTTAAATATCTACTCCTATCACTAAGAAGGAAAAGTATCCATATCTTTCTCGCTTGTATTTAAATGATTTATCAATAATAATGGATTGGATAATCCAAATCTCCCAAGTGGGATCCAAGTGGATGCCTAATGTATGTTGGTTTAGCAAGTGTACGAATTGCGACAAGTAAGACATACGATGAGTGAAGTATCATACCTTGTATACCATTCTACTAAGTATTGAAATTAATAATTCTAAACTTGTATGAAAGATCTTTTTTTTTTAGATAAGTGTTTCTAATTCTAATTAATCCAACTATTTTATGAATGCAATTGTAGTGTCGCCACAACTTTTATTTGTTACACCACACTCCTAAATTATTTTCTATTTACTAAAATGGTCACAAGTAAATTAACTTAAATAACGACATTATTAATGTCTACTCATGTACAAATATATTCTTTTTCCGTATATCATTATTAAGTATACTAGAAACAATATACATAAGATCTATTATATATATATATATTGAGAGTCCTTAACTTGTTTAAAGTCTGAAATGTCAAGAAAAAAAACATTGATTTCTTAGTGAAATATTATAAATTAATCGATTCAAGAGCTTTAATTCTAAGAAAAAGCTCATTCTTCGATAGAAAAACTTGTAATCATTGAAAACAACTTATAATCCATTGATTTCTTAGTGAAATATTATAAACTAATCGATTCAAGAGCTTTAATTCTAAGAAAAAAACTCATTTTTTGATAGAAAAACTTGTAATCATTGAAAACAACTTATAATCCACCCCCCCCCCAAGATATAGTCAAAATAATTATCAATAGAAAATCATGCTTTCACAGTAACACAATAAAATTAACGATAAAAATGTGTAAAATTTATGTTTATCACGTACTAACCCACCTAGACTTTAATGGCTTTTTCCGCTAAAAAATCTTTATTATAGAACCCATATCAAAAATAATTTGTTAACATATATAGTGGAAGAGGATACTTATGTTAATTTGTGCTTGCTAAAGTGTCTCCTAGCAAGTGACAATGACAAATCAAAACCCTTTAAGAGTGCTAAATTAACTAAAAAAAAGGGTCCAAATATTGAATAAAGAAATTTAGAAGGGCTTGTTATGAAAAAAATATTAAAACGTCATAGTTTCTCAAATAAAGCACAAATGATATTTTGTGGTCTTTATTAAACTGTATGTTATCTTAATTTAGGCGTATGCAAATAATGGGCTAGGGTGGCCCCAACTCAGCATTAACAGCTCAAAATTACATTATATTTTTATATACACGTACAATTTCATTTGTGTATATAATGCACATTAGTGCCTAAGCGTTCGAAAACCTTGATTGTCCTAGATTTCAAACATGCCATTATGCATCCATTTGCCAAACAAGACTTGGATTAAACTTGTGTTTCCCACTTGCCCCATGGAGGCCAAATTCAATTTCTATTCGTTTTAGTTGTCCTTTCAACTGGATATTGTGGGGATCTTCTAGAATGGGGTCATGACTAAAATCATAGAAACTGTTGGGTTCAATGGATATGATGACTTCACATGAGATTTTTTGTGCAAATGTGAAAAAAATTAATGAATTGATAAAATTATAAGGTGGATTGTCATATTTACTTTAAAAGTGTTTATTCAAACATAGAGAAAGTACTGGCTTTACAACAATAATTATTATAATAATAAACGAGTGGTCAAAAGTAGGGTGATATGTCAAATTTGAAATGGATGATCTTAACGACTAATGTATCTGTTTTGTGGTAACGAAAATCTAACATGAAATTTAGTCAAATTTATTGAGAATAAAATTTAGTATGTTTGTTGTTTGTCAACAATTTTCACATTGTTAAAGCAGAGATGAAACATTGTCTATAGGTATAAACGTAAATAAAATAAAGCTACATTACTTCAAGTTTATTTCAAGCGATATTTACATCTCCATTGTTACTATTCATGAAATTTTAATCTCACATGCACATTAATGTTGTACTAAATAAAAAGTAACTAAATAAATTATTACCTAACTAACAACTCGTTATTCATTGAATGTTCATTAATTAAATTACATGAAGGTTCAATTAAATTGTACAGATTTTACTGTACATAAAGTTGTCTTTAACAAATTAATCAAATCCATAATCGATAGATAAAGTTGAACACTTTATTTTAATTTGGATCAAGATGCATCCAGTTTCAAGTGTATAACGCACTATCCACTCACCCATTAAAATGCTTCAGTATCGACTCGTACACAATATTAACGTAGAATATTGTCAACACTCATGACATTAATTCAATCCACCTTATATCGTGCAGAATCAAACTCGGAAATCACCCCAAGCCCACTCTGTTTCAAGCATGCTTCTACTTTATTTTGGATGATCAACATGCGTTCACATGTGCATATTGCTTTGAGTAAGAGAGTTTATGCAAAGTAAGGGAGAACAAATTAATGATATAACTGAGTTGAAAGCTCTTTACAATCCGAGAAGACATGAAAAGTTTCTGGCACACCAGTCAATAAAGCAAGTGAATGAATGTGATAACAAGTAGGTAACACTAAATTGTTTACAAAGGAAAGACCCAGAAAAACTATTCAAGAGAAAAATCATTCGGGAACACTGTGATACCAAATGATCCAGTAGGATTTTGATAACATTTTGTTTCTTCTTACTTAAGACCTCTTCTTTTTCTGCTTTCTCAACATCCTCAAAGATGAGAGTTTTTGTTGTTTATTAAATGTATTTCACAGTTTTACATAGTTCAGGAATGTTTAGATGCTGTTATCTTTGTGTTTCAGTTTTATGTTTTGAGTGTCCATTTTGAGATTGTTGAAAATATGTTCTTTTTGGTATTTTGAAAAATTGTTTTGAAAACACCCAAAACATGTTTTGAAAATTTTAACTTGATTATAACTGAAAACACCAAATTTGTCGTTTTGAGTTTTCTTTATAAATTTTTAATTTGTTTTCAAAAACACATTTTCGAAAATGGGTTTTTTACTGTTTTGGAAAATCAAAAACAAAAAACGACTTGAAAATGGTAAAGAGCACAGACCCTTAAAGGTTGAAATAGGAAAAATAGTGTTTTCCCTGCCTGGACAAGAACTCGAGCACCTTCTAGACATTCATCAAGCACATATGAGTTATACCATTTCTATGATTTTTTATGACGTACTCAACCTATTAACACCCTTCAACACGACCCCCAATTCCATCTTGATTTAATAATTTTTAGACACAAAACTTGCCAATACTTACTTAGACCTAAGAAACTCGTCCTTTGACACTGCGTGACAAAATCATTTATAAGCAATACAAAACAAACAAACCAAGTTAGAATTTTACCAACCAAGCAACTCCAACAACCACACTCCGTCTCAAATGCTTTTTCATACTTGTTTCCTTTAACACACTCAAACAACACCATGTGAAATGTAAGAGGAAACTAAAAGTACAAAATCAACAAGACATCATATAGTTAAAGAATGCAAGTATAATCATACATGCACTATAGCCAACAAAACGAATTTAGCTCATCATTATACTACTCTCGCTTTTCGTTACGAATGATTAAAGGGTCACCAAGAATCCTCATTAAAAAAAAAAAATGTGTTTGTGCAAAATCCACAAGTGTACGAGATCGTTGACAAGTAATAGAATTGATGAGTTGAGAGTATCGTCCAACAGGGAATAAATTCAATTCAAGTTTATTAACTTTTTATAGGATTCGAATTATGTAAATAAAAGAGAGGTTGATTTTATTTTATATTTAATTAATCTAAGAAGTGTGTAAAAATGTTATTTTTATCAATTTATGGATGATTATATAAGATCTCAAATCCGCCTATTGTTATGCATTTCAATTCTTGATTTGTAATTTAGTTCTGTTAATGCGTTCTTGACAATAGATAATTCTATTGTAATTAATTATCTTTTCCAAGACAAATTAAATTTATTCTAGTCACGACCCAAATATATTCTTAGTTCGAATTCGAATGATTAAAATGTATTAAAGTTTAGATTATCTATATGATTGCACATATGATAAATATTATTCCTAACATCTATTGCACATATGTTAATTTTACCACGTTCTAAACTTATTGTAAGTATCCCAACACTATAACAAGCAACTAATTATCTAAGTGGTGGCTAATCAATTAAATCATGCAATGGGTATGCAAAATTAATCAAGAAATACAATAAATAAACTAAACTACTAGTCTTGAATTAAAATAAATAAACAAATAGGGTTCATCTTTATCCAATACAAAAAAACATCTAGCCTAGCATGTTATTATATTTATTACATGAAAAATAATAGAAAAATATCACCTGGATCATGAAATAAATCAAAAGATATTGATCTTCAAGCCCAGATTGAATTCTTTAAAATCTTGATATAATTGACCTTCAATTCTATGTTAGAACTTGATCTCCTCTCTCAAAATATAGAATTAGCCTTTTGTTCTTGATGAATTTGATGAAATTGTTATGTATGAAGAGGCAAGAGAGGTTTTTCCTATGTGTATCACTTGTTCTCTATTTATGAGACCCAGAAAATAGGTCAAAAATGCGTCCAATTTGATTTTCAGAAGAGTTTGAATAGCAAAAGAAAACTAAAGATTCGTCAGCGAAAAAGGCCCGTGCGCACGCACACCAATAAAACTATCACGCGTTGTTGAACCAATGACTCTCGGGATGGGGGAAATAGTGTGCCCCGGGGACAGGTTTATCCATGAGCAGTTTTCAGCATTTTGGCCATAACTTTCTCTACATGTATTCAATTGAGCTGATTCAAAATGCATTGGAAATGTAATTCAAAGGGCTCAATTATTCTAGATACAAAATTTTTCCATTTCGAACGTTTACTATCCCAAAAATGGGTCTCAAGTTGAGGATAAAAATCTGGAGCATAACTTCTTCAATTGAAAATTGATTTATGAAAATACTTCCATTATATTTCACTCATTTGACCTCCAATTGTATCCAATTGATCCTATTCTTCAATTATCGTTTTGTGGTCTGAATCAACTATTGAATACACTTATGTTCCCAAATTTTGGATTTCCTTTGTTTTCGCATATTTTTCATTCATTTCTTCCAAATCCATCAATTTGTATTGAGTCCAACATAACAAAAATAATTAACACAAAATTAAGTTATAATTCATCCATATCTCTAACACATACTCTAATTTAATGGCCTAAATAAGTATACAAAATAACAAAAAACTTATCAAATTAGCTGTTCAAATATGGATTGAAAACAACTTATCAAGTGAGCATAATAATAACAAGAAACTAATCATGCACACTAGTATGAATAATAAACAATAAGATCATCCCTCACAACCCACTCTGCGCTTATACGAAATGCAAGGTATAATAGACCAATGTGTGTAATGTGCCACTTGTACTTAGTGAGTACCTTAATTTTGTGAGGAGACATGCTTATTTTTAGTTGTTGTCTTTATTTCAGACTTTTGCTATCTTTGTTTCAAACTTCGAATTTTCTTTCAACAACTTTTCCCTTTTTACAATTTTTTCAACACTTTGGGAATATATAAGAGCTATGATCAACTAGTTAAATATCAATTTACATTTAAGGTCACTCCACCACACCTATGATCACCGTCTCGAATCTCACACATGCGATCAAAACCCACTCACAAAGAATTAGTGTGTGTAGTGAAAATGGACATTAAGTACCAAGTACTCTCAGTAAGTTTTGGACTAAGTTAATGGGAACTTTTGCACTTTCATTCAAATTACAAGTACATAATTCAAAAGATAAAAAGTTTAGTGACATCACTTTAAAGTGTTACATAGCCAAAAAAATCTTCTTTTTTTTTTAACTATTTCAATTGTTGCAGCTTCCTCATGTGTGGTATGTCTCACATGAACACACGTTTGAACTCTTGAGGTGGGATAGCTATAAAGATGGCATAAACACATTTACTATTCAATTATTCTCAACTAATTCATAGTTAGACCAAATGGATATGTCTCTAGATTTATCAACACCATCGATAATTATAGATGGGATTGTTCAACCACCACACTCAACCAAACTTGTTCATCCATGAATTTCAAGAAAGCTCTTGTTGACCCTAGAAAATGAATCAACAGATATCGGACCTACTCATGCCAAGTCAAGAACGTTTCGGTGCGTTCCTACCGGAATAACAACGGTAATAAGGAGGAAATCGACGCGGGAGATACTTTGCGGCGAGAGACAAAAATGTTCGAGCTCCGAAGGGTGGAACAAAAGCAATTGCACTACGACGATTGCCGAAAAGGAATCAAACTGATCTATGTAATTAAAAAAAAGAATGTGTGGAAGGATACATAAAATGTTAATATATATTCTTTCAAGAGTTCAAGTGTATATTTTGAATATATGATCGTTGGTTTCGTTATCAATCATCCAACCCCCTTCAATGTTACAAAGAGACCCTATTTATACTACATTGGCCGACGTGGTAACCGTTGGATCAAAACCATGTGGCCTCATCCCCTAACTAAGGCTTCACATCACTGTTTATTCATATAATTGATACATTGATAAATGGTCAACCGCCTTATACAATAGGTACATCCATCACTTCTGAGAGATCCTCAAATCTATTATAAGAGAGAACGTCGACTTCATGTGCTTTTTGACGAGTTTGGGAGCCTCGGATAGGAGGTGATTCTCTAAGTGGAGAGCCTCGACCCCCTTTCTACTTCTTCAGCAGTGCGTTAGCAAACGCCTCGGCTCAAGGTTCGCTCCAACAAGTACTACGATTGTGGAGTAAGGGCTTCAGTTCATTGTCCTTTTTGTGTTTCGACCTCATGGGTCTTCATATGACTTTCCGCCACGTGGATCCGTCTCCCACGTGGCAACTTCTCATGAAGCCTTGGATCGGAGGCGTAATAATAGTCCCCCAAGTCAATGCATGTTTATTTATGTAATGCATGGACTTCAAGTGTTGCATAACCTTTGGGATGACGAGGCTCTAGTGTAAGGGCAAATAATGAAAGATGGTCTTTCTCATAAGATGAAGCATGTTTAATTTGTGTGGATCTACCATCCGAGGTGGTTACTTGGCAAATATTCTAACTTTCTGATCTTCCCTGGAAGATGTTGCTTCTTATAGTGCAGCCCTAAGCTTTATTCCTCGAAACTCCTCCGTATACCGAAGCTCATCCTTCGCACTCGAGGTCCATATGTATATCCGAACCATACGAGATGGAGATGGCCTGATGCTCATAAAACCAATATATTTGATAGTAACGAGGGATTTTATTAGTTGCATGATTTCGAAAGATACGAGGCATCTTTAATTACAGTGCTTCAATGATTTGATGTCGTGGTACGTTTTCAAGAAAAGACATCTAAAATGGTGCAACTTCCAATACACGCAATAGCTGCCACTTTTAATGCGCAATGATGGATGTCTCCCACGTTTCGTGTGAATTTCAAACGTGAAGAAGGGTGTAGATTAAATGTTCAAATTTAGAAGTCGTAGAAGCTACCTCTCAGGAGGAAGGACGCCCCCCTTTAGTCGACAAGGGGAAAAATGTGGTTGTCGAGGAGCCCAAAAAGAAGTTTCGGGTGTCCACCACCAGGGTGGCAGCTCTAATGACATCTCTCCCCCACGTCTCGAAGTGCCAGCGGGGGAGAAATTATTGGTCACGTCGATTGTTGCAGCCTCTGGGGGACAGAAAAGGCCACCCACTTCGAAGTCTCAGAGGTCGGACCCCGCGAAAAAGTGAAAGACTTCGAGTGACTCCACGATCTCTGACCGATCCCAAGGCAAATAGGCCTTGGCCAGAAGAACGGATGAGCTTGAGTCTGAGGCCCTCGATTTTTTGCCTCCAGAGGTTCAGACAGCCACGGTGACATTTCATCGATTCTGGACCGACAAGTGGCAAAACTTTGTCGAAACAAGCGACGCAATGGACATCGTCGCTACAATGGTGGCCCAATCAGCAAGGTCCTTCGGGATTGCTGTGGAAGTGGAGGCCCTCTTCAAAACCCTCCAAAGAAAAAATAAAGAGTTTGTGAGCAAAGCCTCTCAAGTAGAGGAAGCTGCCGGCAAGGCTAGGGCTGATGCTGAGACGTTGGCAAAAAAGGAAAAAAAGGAGTTTGTAAAGCTCACTTCGGCCATTGAGGAGATTGAAAAGCTGAAAAAGGAGGTTCACTTGTCTGAAAGAGAGGTGACCTCTCTTACGAAGCGAGTGAAGACTTTTGACGCTTATCAGCGTTTGGCAGCCGAGGCCCTTGAGAAGGCTAACAAGGAGAATGCTGCCTTGAAGGGGCAAGTGGGGGGGTTGACTTCCCAAGTGGCTGGCCTTACTGGGGAGGTGGAGATGGTCCGAAGTGATGCTGAACGTGCCAGCAGTGATGCTGATGGCCAACTTTCATTTGACCTAGGCTTATCAACGTTTTGGGGCGTATTGGAGAAGCTAAGCTTACACTGAGGTCATTGAATGGTTGGAGGAGCATCATAGAGACGTTGTAACGGCCCAAATTTTAAGGGTTTAAATCGCTACAAAATACCGTAAATAAGCTAAAATTTCCAAGTCATTATAAGAAATTACATGTTCAAATAAATAAATTTGTCTCATACTTCAAATAAAATAAATAAACTAAAGTTACTGCTAAAATTTAGAATTTA
>CAIGRP010021729.1:11236-29810 GCA_903798385.1 Fraxinus cuspidata | reverse complement strand
CAAATGGGTAAAGTCTAGATATTCTAGGGAGTTAATAAATGCAACCAGAGAGATATCAACAAAACGGTTTTACTAATGATATATCACAAAGGATAAAATGCTCTAATTTATCAAAAGAACAAATTTCAAAACATGTAGCAACGACGAGCAAAGTACTCCTAATTTCTAGTACAAGCAATAGTTACCCCACATGGTAACTCCAATCCTATTATCACCCCCACACGATGACCTGCTATTGCTGAAATTAAAAGAGGATCAGCCAATTTGCCAGAGCGGACTTATCTGAGTTAGTGAATTACGATAAATGTAATTATAACACTTTAGAGCCACCACTATTCGCCCTAAAGTTTGCAGCAGCCGCTGGAATGAAAAATTGAATCCCGACAAGACATAGGTAAAATCATCCAATTTTTCCTACGTAACTTGAAACACTAAACCAAAAGTATCAGTACGTTCAGGAGATCAAATTAAACAAACTGTATGAAGAAACCATCGTAAAAAAACTCATCCACGCGCCCACACACGTCGCTCTGGAATTCCCACGCGCCGGTGACCCAGAAGCTCCTCCACCTACACGTTCCACCAGTGGTCACCGTTTTTCCAAATTCTTTTTGGTTTGGCTGGAAAACGCGATTGCAGGTCCAGTTTTTCTTGAAAAAATTCAGCCCAGAATTTTATGTCGATTTATGCTGATGTCCTAGTCAATTTCTGGCCGAAAAATAACCACCAAGCTACTCTGATACCAGATGTGAGGAAATAATACTCCAATAGCTCCAAGAAATCGGGCTTAGTATAGATCAAACACAATTAGGCCCAAAATCATTAGAACCGAACACCCTACTCAAGACTTGGTTACTTCAATGTTGATAGCCCACAAAAAGCTAGAGGATGGAAATTGCAGCCCAAAACAGCCACAAAGGCTATATGGTGAAAGGAATAATGGTTCTCAAGAGGAAGCACAAAGCAATACCAAAAAAGAAAACCTGTTTTCACACAATCACACAGATGGGGACGGCTGCCTCTCTTTTCCACACTTAATCAATTGTAAACAATCAATTAAATAGAATAGGAATAGATTAGTATTTTAGGTTAAGATAATAGGCCCAAAGAGATAATGGTAAAAGGGCTAACACCTAAAAAACCATCCAAGTCATTTGAGTTGGGCATGGGCAGCACTAATATAATTAGACTGCTTCAAATGATCCAAGTAGGTTACGTGATAAATTTGATCTATTGTGGTGTCGAATCATATTCAGTCATTTGGTCAAAGCTGACTGAATAAATACTATACTTACATCATCTCCCAGGGAGGTCTTTTGACAACAATTTGCCTAACAGCAACCTTAGACCTTAACTATAAAAATAAAAAACCAAGAGCAATGTGAAACTAATTATCTACCCATTTGGATCAAATCTCAAGTTGCACTACAATATACCATGTTCGAACCTCATTGAAAGGAAGAATCATTCAACAAATTTAAGGTTAAAAAACTCTGGTTGCAAAATTTTACTACTTTTTCACCAAACTTCATGGTTAATGCACCATAAACTGGTTTTCCATGCATCCAACTTCTTTTTTTTCATTCGTAGGAAGAGCAACCATGGTTATTCTCCTTTCAATTTTGTTAGAAATTGAGCCAATTTTTATGAATATTAAAGATGAGATAATGGGCATTATGAAAATAACAATCACAAAAACATAAGATTTATGTAGAAACCACGGGCAGAAGCGAAGAATTTTATCCGCTAGTCTCTCTATTAACCGGATCCTTTTTAGATCACTGTCTGAGTCGATCAAATAAAAATGTGTAATAAACCACATATTTATAATACTAGAATCCTTAATATGCTAGGAGAATTAATACAAACAAGAATCTAGCAAAATGTGAAATCCTATTAAAATAGGTAAAATTAAAAACGGAGTATAAGAGTTGTAATAGGAGTTCAAAAGCTGCCAAATGCATTTTTGACTTCATCAAATCATACTATCAACTCCCAAAAGAATTACAAATAGAATTTATGTCACATCAAAATTTTAACAAAACTCTACCTTGACACGAATTCTACTGCAATGAATAAAACTTCAAAAATTCTTCACTTGGAGACAAATTCCACCGTAAAGAATAAAACTTAACTCTTTAACAAAAATCTCCAAACAAAACACTCCAAACAAATTAATCCACCACTTTCACAAAGCCTAATTAGGGAAAACTTAACAGATGTCGATTGAATCCAAGTACTGCTTATTTGTAGGATTACCTTAAGTACCAAATTTGCTCGAATTATCACAGTGAACAACAACAACATCAAGATCACAACTAGCTCTAGCTCGTATAAGTTCTTCAGTACCAAATTTTCTCGAATTATCATCGCGAGTAATTCGATCACGACCAACTCCATCTGAGTCAACGCTTATCAAGCCTTTAAGCAACCAAATCAACCTCACCAAACCTCTCCTGAGGTCTAATATCTATTTTCTTCAATTTTGTGACAACTACATCAAATGTGATAGTCGAACCTTCCAAAACATATAAAGCCTTCCATTTCCCTTTATCACAACTTAATCCTTACATTGTTTCTCCTCTAACGTCCAAACAAAAATTTGGCATAACAAAAATCTGGTGTTGCAATCCAACAGCGGAATATAGAACTTCGTACTTGTGATCCCAAAATAATGAAACCTCATTTTGGGATGATCAAACATCTCTCTAATACAAAACCAAATGGGCTCTTCCAGGAATTGTCAAACTTTGGCTCGGTTACCATTTGTTAGATCTTAAGCCAATTGATATAAATATTAAAAACGAGATAATGGGTAAATGAAAATAACAATAATAAGAACACAAGATTTACGTTGGAATCGAAGATAGGAAACACCACGGATAGTTGCGGACAATTCACTATAACAAAAGTAAGAAGTTACAGTATGTTATGCGGGATCTTACAACTCTCGCCCGATATTTCTATACGCGAGTCTATCTCTATTAACCTAGATCTCCTTGGATCACTCCCTAAGTCGATCAAATAAATATATGTAATACACCACGTATTTTTAATACAAGAATCCCTAACATATTAGAAAAATTAATACAAACAAAAGTCTAACATAAAATGAAATCCTATTACAATAGGATAAACCAATAACAATTATTTAAGTTGAAATAAGAGTCCAAATAGTGTCAAATATGTCTTTAACTTCTTCAAGGCATACTACCAACTCTCAAAAGAACTCCTAATAAAAATTGGGTCACATCAAAAGTTTGACAAATTTGATATTATCAAAAGTATAATTGTGAATTTAGCTAAATTGACTTAAACATATGGGATAATTGCACATGCGATCTGTAACCCTCCAAATTTTCAAAAACTTTGAAGTGTTACAAAAAATTCAATTTTTTTTGTATCAAAGACGAAAAATAAAATAATATTCTTTAATAAAAAAATATAACGGGAATATTCATAAATTTAAACTAAACATGGAAATTGTAACGCTAGAAAATAACACAATCACTAATTAAATAACGTGCATTTGAACAATTAAAACTAACTAATAAATTAAAGGAAAAAATTTTATGTTTTTATTTCTTCAATTCCTCCGGCAGTCCGCAACACCATCCCACCACAGTCTCAATCGACCCGAACTAACTTATAAACTTTTGTAAGAGTGAGTATTTAAAAATACTCAGTAACATAAGTGCAGTTTTCATATACAATTATATAATAATAAAATAAGTACTTCATCTTATGGAATATGTCGGTGACCAAGTGACACACTCATCTTAGTCATCTTAAATTCTCATAGGATTTCATATCTCTTAATAAAGAACTCAAAAGTCCACGGCAATTCATTTATAAATTATTGAACATAAAAATATAAGGAAGCGAACCACTTGCAATAAAGTATCTTCCCTTGATTTTTTAAAGGTTGGAAATAATAAAATCTTGCACGTAAAAGATCTTCTATTTTTCTATACTTTTTCCTCTCATTTTCTGTCTACTATGGCTATATTTATTTTCTATGGTAAAATAATGAGAATTCTTACGGTATTATAGTTGAAATTCTCAATCGAGTTTGTATACAACTAGAATTTAAAATGATGTATAAAAGGAATTTGGATAATAATTGATTTCAAAAAATAGAATTATGATTACTTTTGAACTTTATCAAATTAAAATTGCAATCAAATTCTATCCAAATCACAAAAAGATTATCATTATCAAAATCAACATTTATCACTCTATCGATACATAATTAGTTGGCTCAAATAAGATACGAATTTAAAACATATTTCATTTTAGTCCTCTTTTTTTTTTTGAAAATATTAAAAATATGCTATATAAAAGAAATAAAATTTTCTTCTAAAATTTTCAGGGCGTTGCACGATTCCATATCTTTTTTTTTACAGACTCAAACCTTTCATTACGCCATCTATAGTTTCAAACCCTCCATTCCATTGCTGCAAAAGGACGTATGGATGAATTTCATCCATTTGACTATTAGTTGACCTAAAAAAATGACTTTGAATAAATATAAAAAGGACAAAATGGTGATTTTACAATTTTAACATAAAATAATTTAAAAATTAAATAAACCACCACTCGTCGTCGCCTTTCACAAACGTTGTATCACTTTGGTGGGTTTGAAAGAATATTAAAGTGGAGAGGTGTTGTTTCTAAAACTTCGTTTGTATGACTTTCTCTAGACCATCCAATCCTTTCTCTATTCCTCTATATTATATCCATCAACTATTCTTCATAAGGAATTGCATATATACATTCCAAAGGAGTTACAATCTCCTTGTCGAAAGAGGAAGATGAAAAAAACCAACGAAAGTTGCTAAACTCATCAAAATTCCTAAACAAGATCTCGTTCAGATCTCGTGTTTCTTTGTTTGGTTTCTATTGATTGGGATTGGGAATTCCTCACCGTTCTCTTTCTCTTTAGATGTTACTTTCAATTCTCACTGGGTCGTACAAATTCATACAAGAATTGAATCATTTCCCTTTTTTAAGGTTTTAATTTTTTTTTTTTTTTTGAATACTTTTTGGGGTTGAGGAATGTCACAGAGGAGTGTTTCAACTCTTTTTCTTTTAAATGAACACATGTGATTTGGTGGATGATTTGAGTAGCGATAATATGATTTCTTGGAATGAAATTGGTACAACATTTGTAGAAGGCGATAGCGATGGGGGCTGGGGATGGAGTAATGGTGCATTGATTTGTTTTTTGAAAGTTACGAGTTCAACCCTAAAATCACTTAGAGAGGGTGAATAGGTGAATAACGCGGAATAAAAATAACCAATTAAAAGAAACAATTCACTTTTCATTGTTCTAGAAGTTTAGTCAATCAAGTCAAGTTATCATTTATTGAATTGCCACAATAATATATAAAGCAGTAAATAACAAAAGATTTGTTAACGGAGAAAACCCTTAACTGGGTAAAAATTTCGGGGAGTAAACCAGTAACTTCCACTATAGATAATAAGAACTTACAGTATGATCCAGTCTAGAAAATCCACTATGTTTGTTGATCTAATTTCTACAATTTTCAAGACCCGTTGGAACGTGCTTCACTCACACCTGCTCCAGATCTTCTGAAATTGTTTATCTCATCTGAATCACCCACAATTGTTTTTGTACTCTTCGTGCGCTTTTAGTCCAACATCCCTCAATCTTCAACAACCTTTGAAATCTATTGAGAAAGTATCTTCCTGATTATATCTAGGAAGTGGGTGTTTTGGATTATTTGAATTTGATTTTTCCTAACTTGTGGTTGATTGATCTCAAGAATCAAATGTTAACCTCAATGTTTGGATATGTTCATGGATCTTGAAATGATGTTATGAGGATGTATTATAATGATCAACCACAAATAAAACGTATTGGACACTAGGTATTTATAATATGAAGTATTTGAGTAGTATATGATAGATACAACTCTTGAAAATCACGAACTAGGGTTTCTCGAAAAATATCTATCGTTCGAACGGCAGGCGAGCGACATGTGTGTTGCTCGAGCGAGAGTCGGGCGACAATGATTCTGTTTTTCTCTCTCAAGCATCAGCTAGGCGACACATTAGCGTAAATCCGGTGACTCTTTCTTTATTTTCCATACTTGAGCACAAAGACTCTTAGTTTACCTATACAACGCTCTAAAAAACTCCTTGATTTTTACAACTCTTTTAAAATGATCATTTTGTTTAAAGAATTGCCAATACAACTTAAGTCCTAACATTTTTGTTTAGTTTCTAGGGCGGGATAGGGTGGGGAGAGGAGAGGGGATGGAGATGAATAGTTCCATATTCCCTTCGTTTCTTTTCTTTTTAAGTTTCTAAATTATTTTTGTTAAAATTGTAAAGTTACCATTTTGTCATTTCTATATTTGATGAAAGTCAGATTTTTTGGTCAACTAATGGTAAAATTGATGAAATCCATTCATATGTCATTTTGCTGCAACGAAATGAAAGGTTTCAAATTGTAGATGACATAAAATAAAAGATTGGGATAAAACCTGCAAAAGAAAGAAAAATTTGGAATCCCAGCTAAAATTATCCCTAAAAATAATCATTATTGTTTGCATTGTTACTTAATGAGTGTGATTTATATCATTTATCACTTATGTTTTGCTGGATTAATTGCGGGTTTTTGAGCCATTTGTGAAACGTATTGTGTAGCCATTTATGGGAACACGTTTTAGAGTGTTAGTGGAAACTCAAATCTTTGTCATTGGTTGTTTCTTTTACTACGCCACATCTTTTAGGAAATTTGGTATCTAAAGTGCGTTATTGTTCTTTGTGTTTACGGTCTCGCTCCTTTAAGTTAAAGAGCAAAATAGTGTTTTATGTTTCATGCCTCTGAACCCCCTATCCTGAATGTGAAACTTCTATTATTATGAAAACCCTCCTGCAATAACTAATACATTTTACTGGAAATAACATTTTTGTAAGACCATGTCTAGTGCTCATTTCTTGTGCAATTTTCATTATCGTTATGTATTATTCTAGATTATTTAACTCTCAAGGTGAGAGATATAAAGACATTAAGAATGCTGAAATACACATATCTAGGCCATTAAATAGGAATATTTAAGAGTTCTTATATTTAATTATGACCTAATATCGTTTAGTTTATTTATTGTTAGTTAGGTAAAACTCAATGATTTTACATGAAATTGGAAGAAAGCAATGAAAATCGACGAAAAATGATGATTTTCAAAGTTCGATGATCAAAATGTAAATATTCCATAATTGATTCGGACCACAAAATGAGAATTGAAATTTAAATGGAGTCAATTAGACGAGAATAGAAGACAAAGAAAGTACAAAAAATAAAAATTCATATGCCTTGCACACCAATGCTTGTGCACGCAAGGGACACAAATTTTGCATTCGAGACCAATTTCACTTTCCCATTCGTGGGCAAGTAGAAGTACCATGCACAGGCATGGGGATATTTTGGACAGATTGGGCCATCTTTGCTTATTTGATACAAATTCTTTTTTACCTAGTTTGAATGTGCTTCTTGACCTAATTTCATCACCTATGAGTACAAGATAATGGCAAAACATTAGGGGATGTCTCTCTAGCTTCACATACCACATCATATCACAAAATTTCATTAAGAATAATAGGCAAATTCACATATTTGGAGAGAATATCAAACCTAGCAAGGAATTGAAGGGTAATTACATTAAAAACTCGAAGATTTAGAGTTTAGAATTGAAGATCAAGGTCTCTTGCATTTATTCATGTTTTAAATGACATCTCTTCATTGTTTTTCTTGTAATATTATAAAAACCGTGCTAAGCTAAACCTTTTATTGCATTGGATGAAGATAAACCTATATTTTTTTATTTTTAATTTAAAGACTAGTAGTTAGTATGTTCTTAGTTTTCTTGATTGATTGGCCACCAATTAAGTAATTTGTTACTTGTAATGTTGGAAGGTTCACAAATATGTTAGAATTTTGCAAGATTAACATGCACTTAATAGATTTTAGGAATAACATATATGGCGTATGTAATCACATTAATAATTGTGCGGTGAAAGCATTACTTTGCATATGAATTCGGAATATGAATATAATGGTTCGTACTTAAAATATGTTTAACTTATCTCGGAAGAGATAGTGAAATATATTTGGATTATCGATTGTCAATGATACTTAAATAACACTAACTACATAGTTTATATTGGAATAAGAACAATAATAGGTGGATTCATAGGTCCAATACATTAATTCATTCATTAATATAAAATAAAGTATTTAGATAATCTATAATATAATTTAGAATAATAACAAATAATCTCTTTTGTTTAACAACGTTCGACTTTGATTACACGTTAGTAAGATTCAATTTAAAGATTATTCCTCGTGAGACAATATTCTTCTCATCACATAGTTACTCGTCAACAATATCATACGCTTGCGAATTTTGCGTGAACAAATTTTTAGCACCGTTGTCAGGGAATAAGTTTTTTAAAGTAAGTTACTTATTTGTTTCAAATTTGAAATTCTTTTTATTGTTTTGACTATTAATTATATGCCTAATTCTCTCGTGTTTGATTTTCTTTTTAGATACCTGATTGCATTTATGCAAGATAAAAGGGAATCAAGCTCTTATCATTGGATCCCGAGATTGAAATGACCTTTAGGCAAAGAAAAAGAGAACATAGATTAGAGAGAGAAAGGGAAATAAAGATGACAAAAACAAAAATCAAGACCAACTGGTACAACCAGCTCCTCCAATACAGCCAGCTCTACCAAGAATAGTCTCCAACGGTGTCGAAGCATTAGTTAGGGATTATGTGATCCTTGTTACAACTCCAGTACAACCAACCATCATATATAGTCCTTTCTAGCAGGCTGACATCCATATTCGACCAGATGTTATCAATCTATTTTAAGATTATCAAGACATCACTTTTTTGATAAAGCAACTGAAAATCCTCATGAACATGTTAGAATTTTCCTACTACTGCGTGAAGTTATCAGTCTAAAGGGATGTCTATTGATACCTTTCGAATACGTCTATTCTCTTACATCTTAAATGATAGCTCAGGAGATGGCTGCATTCTCTACCTACCGGGAGCGCTGTTTCTTAGAATGACATAGTTCAAAAATTCATAACAAAATTATTTCCACTATCTCGAGTTCAAAGATCAGAAACGAAATATATACTTTCAAGCAAAGGGATCTCAAGAGCTATCCAGAAGTATAGGAAAGATTCAGAATCTATTTCAACAAGTGCCCCAATCTAGATATTCCTAAACATACTATGGTTTATATCTTTTATTGGGGCTTGTTTCCTAAATACAGAAACATGGCCAATACTTCAGCAGGTGGATCAGTGATGAAGATGCCCATAGATAACGCATATGAGCTGTACAAAAGAATAACAAAAAATTAATCTATGTAGCCATCCGACAAGGGAGACTTCTAGGAAAATTGCAGGTTTCACAATTCAGATGGAATAACAGCTTTAATAGCCGGCTAAGGAAACTAATCACGCAGAAACTTAAAGTAAACATTGTCCACAATGTTACATTAAAGAAAATTGCAGGTAACGTTAATTGTCTTTGTCGTCGCTGGCATCTTGGTTTGGTAGAGCTGGATTGTGTGAATGGTATGGGAACAACGATGGCTGATGAAAAGTTTGATCAGTGAACATGGATTCCAAGCCAGTGTTGAACTCATTCTGATAGTAAAATTGGTCGTACATGGAGTTATGCATTTGGTTCAATTGCTTTTACATTCTTTCCTGCCATTGTGTCATCTGCAACTGCATGGAAGTTGACTAGTAATGTCATTACTAGTTCTCCTGACTGTGGAGGTGGATGAGCCTGGGAAGGTTGAGAAGCACTTGATGAGTCTTTATGAATTAAGAACTTTTTTCCTTTTGGTCTTTGTGATGTTAGCTTAGGATGTACTACATCTTTAGATGGTAGTACCACAATACCTTGCTTTTACACATAAATCGTGAATTAACGGGGGGGTATCCCAAACTAGTAGTGGTTGATCCCATTAGGGTGTGCACAATGTTGTCTTGAATGACATTCCCAATATCAATTGAGTAACCCGTTTGAATAGCATAATTTAGGATTGCTCTTTCCTTAGTTACTTCACTAATATCATTGCTTGGAAGGAGTTTGGCCAAGATGAAGTGGTGCCAAATCTTGCACTCTAAGACCATTTCGGACGCTGGAAAGTTGGTCCCATATGTTGATGATCGTTTCCATTCAATCCCTTTTTGGCCAACACGCTGAGGATTCTTTCTGGCTCAACACCTTTTGTGCAGATTCTTTAGTAATCATCATTAGGTATATCTTGCACATTATAGTGTTGTTGATTGCTGAAAGAAACCCATTTATCCCTCACAAAGACCTTGAAGTCTTGATGATTCATCGCATTAGAATAGAACTTTCTTACCAGTAGGATCGAGGCTGAAGCTCTTTATTTAATAAATGTCTTCCAATTCCTACTAACAGTCTGATCTTCCATATAGTTCTCAAAGCCCTTTCCTGAATACAATTTCTATGTACTACCATTTTGGTGTACCTATCTTTTGCATTGGGATTCATAAACCTTTTTTTATCATATGAAGTAGAAGAAGAAGACGATGTAGTTTTTTCTTTGGCAGAATTTTAAGCTTTATAATGTCAACAATTCACAATGATCCAATCAACCAAGTCAAAATCTGAAAAGCATACAAGCAATGAATAACTAACAATTCGAACCACTAATCCCCTATTCAAACTACCGTAATGTTATGAATTTCAAGTATAGCACCCAAATTCACCAGAAAGCTATAGATTTTCTACTAGACTTTTGTTAAAGACTTAGTGAGCATCCATTCCAACCCAACAATTCGCAATGCACAATGTCTAACTTTTCCCAAAACTTCTTCGGACATAATCTATAATCATTAATCCATTAACAATTTGAAAAGAAAATCCCAAAATTCTCCAAATTAAACTACCAGCAACCTATCAAAGTTGCTCCAGTGGAAGATGTATACTTACATGCAAATGCAAAACTCTCTTTGTAAAATCCTTGAAAAAATTGATTTGCCCATGATTTATAATGGATATGGGTTGATTTGTGTACAAATGGTTGAAATCGTGCATAAAGAGAAGTAATATTCGGGTTTGTAAGGATTTGAGATGGGGACGATTTAGGGTCTTAAAGAGTGTAATAAGAGTGGATAGATATGGAGAAATTTGTAAGGAGTAGAAGATTTGTAGTGTGGAGATGGAAATTTTTTTAAGAGAGAAGATGGAGTTGGGAATTGGAACTTTAGGGATTTTGGGAATTTGGGGTTGAACGAATGTGTTATGATTTGGGGAAGTGTAGAAGGTCTAAAAAAGGGGCGTAGGACATTTGGTCGTGGTGCCGTAGTGCCAGAGTCGCTGTTTTGCAGCACCGTATTTCGGTAAAGCAGGAGTCGAGATTTTGGTATTGTGGCACTTTGGCGCCTGAGTTGTCGATTTACAATAAGAAAAAAAGAGGGGCCTGAGACGAGGCGCTGTGTACCTAGTTCACTGAGCCTTTGCACAAGTCCCATTAAAACTTGAATTTTTTTCATACCTTAAACTCCAATGTATCGATCTCCAATCTCCATTTTATGCTTGATGTCACCCCCAAACTTGAGAATTTTTCCTATAAAATCAAAAGAAACTTGTTACTGACGTAGATAAAATATATGAACTCCTATTTAATTAATTGAAAAAGAGGTTTAGAACTTGGGTTGTCTTATAAGATGCACTTCTTAGCGTCATTAGCTTGACATTGATGTGGATCTAGGTTGATTCTCCGAGAGAGATTTCTTCCACATCCCACTCTTGTTCTCCATAGTAGTGTTTAAGGTGTTGACCATTGGCTTGAAATATTGTCCCATCTTTGCTCAACAACTCCAGTGTGCCAAAGGGAAGCATTTTATAGATGATGAATGGTCCTGACCAACATGATTTAAGCTTTCCTAAGAAAAACTTCAAATGAAAATTGAATAAAAACATTTATTCTTTTGGCTTGAATTCTCTCTTTAAGATCCTCTCGTCGTGCCATATTTTGGTCCGCACATTGCAAATCTTTGCATTCTCATATGCCTCGTTCCGAAACTTCTCCCGTTCATCAAGTTGAAAAAGGCAGTATGGACCCACTACTTTCATATCAAGGTTAAGCATCTTCACAGCCCAATAAGCTCCACGCTCCAATTCCACTACAAGTGACATACTTTCTCAAATAACAACCGGTAAGGTTACGTTCAAATTGGCATTTTGAATGCCGTTCGGTATGTCCATAATGCCTTATCTAACTTGTGAGCGTTTATAGTTTTCTCCTATATTTATTTTATCTCCTTGTTGGAGATCTCTACTTGTCTATTAGATTTGGGATGATAGCCAAGTGCTAACTTATGTCGTATATTATCTTTTGCCAATAGAGAATCGAAAAATTTTATGGCAGAAGTATGTACCTTCATCATTGACAATTGCTATAGTATGTCAAACCGAGTAAAGATATTCTCCTAAAAGAATCTCAAGACTACCTTTGCATCGTTTGTTGGGGAAGTGATGGTTTCTACCCACTTTGAAACATAGACCACAGCAAGAAAAATATACACCTAGCTAAAAGAGGGCGAAAAAGGCCTCATGAAGTCTATTCCCCAAACATCAAACAACTCCACCTCAAGCATGTTGGTTAATAGAAGCTCATGACGCCTAGGAATGGCAAAAAAGCTCGCCCGCTCGGGCTTGGCTCAGTTCCATCGAGCCAAGGCTCGAGGCGACCCCTATTTTGGAGCATCGGCTCGAGCCGGGCCTTACTCGGGCTAGTCACCGACCCGTGAGAATATAATATATATAGAAAAAAGTAAATGTTTTTAAGTTTAAATGTATTTTTTTATATATTAATATTAGTTATTATTTATAACAAGTATAAATTGCACAAATTTTAAATACATTATACAAATTTATAGATTTATAACGATTTTTTAAGAAAAAATACGAGCCAACTTGGCTCGGCCCACTAAAGCTCGAGCCGAAAGCTCGGGGCCGAGCCTTTTTTTTTTGCCGAGCTTTTGTTCGGCTCGTCTCGGGCCCAAAAACGCTAGAACCCGTTTTGCTCGTGCCGAGCCCTAGCTTTAAGTTTTTGCTGGTGTCTCGACTCGGTTCGCCTCGTTGACATAGCTAATGATGCCTTGAAATGTTCCCAGTGCGTTGACAACGGTCACAAGTCTTCACAAAAGTAAACTAATCTTTGAAAAGAGTTGGCCAATAGAATCCTGACTATAGTACCTCAGATGTAGTGCGTATAGGACCAAAGTGATGTCCAGAAGATGAATAATGACAAAGCTCTATAATTGATCGTGTTTCTTCCAAGGGAACACACCTCCGTATTATCATATCTACGCAATGCTTGAAGAGAAGTGGATCATCACACCTCCGTATTATCATATATGTGCAATTCTTGAAGAGAAGTGGATCATCCCATAAATATGACTTAACATCATGCAATAATTTCTTCTTCTAATGAGAAGTCAAGTCAGGTGGCATCGTCTCACAAGCTAAGCAATTGACAAAATCCGTATACCATGGAAGTCTGGATAAAACTGCTAATAGGAGTTCGTTAGGAAAAGTCTCGAATTTGACTTTACCTTTCACCTCTTCATTCTCCAACCGCGAGAGATGATCTGCCACTATACACTCGCTTCCCTTTTTTTTATCCAGGCTTTCTACATCTTACTTTCGTAATAACAAGATCCATCGAATTAAGTGAGGCTTTGTATCCTTCTTTGTAAACAAATACCAGATTGCTACATGATTTGTGAAGATGATCACCTTGGTGCCAATAAAATAATGTTTGAACTTATCATAAGCGAAGACCACTGCTAACATTTCTTTCTTTGTTATCAAGTAATTCAATTGAGTTCCATTCAAAGTTTTGCTAGCATAGTGAATGACCCAAAAGATCTTTTCACATATTTGTCCCAAAACTTCTCATATGGCATAGTCACGACATCACACATGACTTCAAATAGATGACTCCAATCTGGCACTATCATCACTATTTTTGCAATAAGCTTCTCATTGATTGTCTTAAAGGTTTAAGACAGTCTTCATCAAATACAAATGTAGTATCCTTCTCCAGGAGATTGCATAGTGGTTTAGCTACCTTTCAGAAGTCTTTAATGAACTTTCTGTAGAATCCAGCGTGTCCCAAGAAACTTCAAATTCCTTTGACTTTAGTTGGTGGTTGTAACTTTGATATTGTGTCAATCTTGTTTTTGTCAACTTCCAGTCCATTTGCAAAAACATGGTGGCCTAGCACAACTCTTGTACTATGAAGCGACACTTCTCCTAGTTAATAACTAAATTTTTTTCTTCACAATATTGTAAGACTGAATAGAAGTTGTGAGGCAATTGTCAAAAGAAGTACCAAAACTAGAAAAATATCAATAAATACCTACATGATCTCTTATAACATGTTTGTAAAATAGCCATCATGCATCTCTGAAAGGTGGCTGGTGTATTGCATAACCCAAATGGCATCCTTCAAAAGGCAAAAGTCTCATAATACTCTAGTGTTATTGCAATCTGGTTGTAGCCAGAGTACCCTTCAAGAAAACAATAGTGAGAATACCTTACCAACCGATCCAGCATCTAATCAATCAATGGAAGAGAAAAGTTATCTTTTCTAGTTGCATTGTTCAACTTTTTGTAGTCAATGCAAACTCTCTACCCAGTAAATTTCTTGTAGGAATCATCTCATTTCTATCATTCTTTACCATAGTCATCCCACCTTTCTTTGGCACCATCGATATTAGACTAACCCATAAACTATTTGAAATTGCAAATATGATCCCGGCCTTCAATAGTTTCAACACTTCTGCTCTGAACACTTCTTTCATAGCTAGATTAAGTATTCTTTGATGCTCAATAGATGGTTTATAAGATTCTTCCATAAGGATCTTATGCATCTAAACTGTAGGACTAATCCTCTTAATATCTACAATAGACCAACCTAATGCAGCCTCGTATTCTCTCAACACCTTGAGTAATTTTTTATGTTCATCTTTGGTAAATGATGAAGAATAATTACTGGAGATGCAGAATCCTCATCCAAAAATGCATATCGAAAATGGTATGGAAGTTGTTTCAAATCAGATTTGGTGCTTTCATTACCCTATGCCTCATTTGAACTCAGTGGCTACTGGATATCTTTACATTGTGATGGATTGCTATCAACTAGCAAAGCCTCAAATGCCAATATACAATAAACCAAGTCCTTGCTTCGTGTATACCCTCCAGCTATAGCAATGTCTTCACTTGTACTTATAATCATACAATACTCCAAAAGGTCTTCAATGTTCACTTTTTATTCATTTACCATAGAATCTATGAGGTCAATACTATTGCAAGTATTGGTGTCATCTGAAAATTTCATGGCCTGAAAGATATTGAACATCACTTCTTCATCAATAACTCTCAAAGTCAAATGGCCTCCTTGTACATCAATTAGAGCTCTTTTGGTTGCCAAGAATGGTCTGTCAAGAATCAATGGAATCGCTTGATATTCTTTCATATCCAAAACCATGAAATCAGTGGGAAGGATAAATTTATCAACTTTCACAAAACATCTTCAATGATACATCGTGGGTATGTGTTAAATTTCTCAGCTTACTCAAGAGTGACTGTTGTTGGTTTAACTTTCCCGAGACCTAACTTTTTGTACACAGATAAGGACATAAAATTGATGCTATATCCAAGATCACAAAGGGTTTTATCAAAAGAGGAGCCTCTAATAATGCAAGGAACAGTGAAGCTACTCGATTTTTTCCTTTTCTAAGGGAGTTACAATATATTCCTCTATCGACTCCACTATCTCATATTCTTCCAACCTCCTTTTATTTGACATCAGCTCTTTCATGAATTTGGCATAGTTTGGCATCTGCAAATGGGATATTGAAGTGAATTTTCTTGAAAATATCCAAGAACTTGGCAAACTACTCATCAAATTTCTTCTTCTGAAATCTCTGTGGAAAATGAAGCGTTGGCTTGATGATTGATAGATTATCGAAGAATCATATAGAATTAGACTTGTAAACTTTCTTTGTTTCCTTCACCTGAATCTCTTGTTTCGCAACTATCTACACTTCATCCTGATCAGGTGTAGAAACTGATACCTCCATAAGCACACTTTCTCCAACTTCCTTGCCACTAAATATAATAGCTTTGCAGTGCTCATTTGGGTTAATCTTTTTATCACTTGAAAATTTTCCTTTCGGTTGAGAACTAACTAAAGTAACCAACTGACCAATCTTTCAAGATTCTTCATTGTAGCTCCCATATTAGTCATATGAGTCTCAATATTGTCCAAACATGACTCATCTTTGTTGAACCTCGATCTTGTCTCTAATATGAAAGTCCTCAATATGTCTTCTAGTGATGATTTTCCCTGAGAAGGTTGACAATTAAATCCAAGATGAGGTTGGAAGACATTCATTTTGTTGCTATATGATAAATTTTCATGATTTTTAAGGTCGAGATGATAATGATTGGATGAGTAGTTTCCTCTCTGATTGAAGTTCATATTGTTGACATCCTAAGCTTGCTCATTCTTCATCTCAATTTCCTGATGTGGTAAAGATGAAACCATAGCTGACACTGCCTTCTGTTGAGTTCATTGAGTGATTAATATAGCTATTTGAGTAGTAAGTGATGAAAACTCAGCTACAAGTGTAATGATGGGATCCATCTCATGAAGACTAGCTACTCTTTTTGTACTTGACGTCTCACTTGGCCATTGGTGGCTATATCATACAACAAAGAATGTACATTAGCTGATATTTTAGCCATTAAAGTACCTTATATGGTTGCATCTATTACAGTTCTCGTCTACCCATATAGCCTGTTGTAAAAGATCTCAATCTGCATCCAACTTTCAAACCATATCAAAGGCATCTTCTAGGCAGGTCTTTGAATCCCTCTCAAACTTCATAAAATGGTTCGAAGTCTGATTATCTAAATTGACCATTCTCACTTTGCAGTTGAGCTGACTTGGAGAGTAAAAAGAACTTGGTGAGGAATTTCTAAGCTAATCCATCCCAAGTAGCAATGGATCCATACGGTAGTGACTGGAACCAAACTTGGACCTTATCCCTCCTCAAGGAGAAGGAATGACTCTGTTTATCTTTACTGTAGATCTTCGGAAAAGAACCCAAATAAGCATTTGGATCACCTGTTGAAGATCCCTCCAAACTGATTCTGCTATACAATATGTATTAGTCATGGCTTCAATTCAAAGTTATTTGTAGCATTACCCTGGCGTGCATATTGGAATTGTGTCATTGACAACTGGTTTAACATAGTCCCGAATTGTCCGTTGTTACTTATTTTCATTAGCTGTCTGTGCTTCTTATTTTGCCATTATTGCACGTTCGTTTTTTTGTATACCCTTTAGAAAACAAATAATGCGTCTTCAAGATCAACAGGTAGTAGTTCGAGATTGCTCACTTTTCGCATAAATAGCTGAAAATAAAAACCAAGAAACTATTAGAGATAAAAATAAAAAATAAAAAAATCTAAATTAAAATAAAGTCTAATTGGTGATAATATCAATAATAAAATCAAATATGTCAATCCCCAGCAATGACACCAAAAATATGTTATGCATTATGTAACGTAAATTATATTAAATTGTACGGTGTCAAGTTTTGTAATATATGATCAAGTATGGATATCGAACCCATAGGGATTGAAATTCAAATTATACCAAATACTATAATTATTTTAGCCTCTATTTTACCTAGACGAATGAAGTTTTTGTAATAAATAGTTTTAACTAATCTAAAAATGAATGTGATGGTGAATCTAACGAATGAATGCAAATTTGAATGAATATATCAATATAAAAAGCTTAGGGCATGATTTCTTTTTTATTGACGTGGGACCCACATCGTGTGAGAGGGTATAGGGCCCTATACAATTGGCTTAATTCTAGTGATTAAAACCAACAAATTCTTAAAAGTACTGGTGTTATTGGAAAAGATAAAAGTAAAAAATTATCCTTTTGTGAACAATGGACAATACAAGAACACTGTGAAATGCCATTTAAAATTGGTATGCACAAATTCAGCTCCATTCTTGAGTATTTATATGGCTTATTAGTTCAATACTCCTTGGCCTTTGCTCTTATTGCAAAACATTCCCCTATTCTTTCATTTTGACAAAAAACTTCCTATATGATCTTTGAGGTGAGGATGTCTCTTTTCTTCAATTTTTTAAATAAAGTCTAGTGAAATGATGATTATATACTCCTATTTAAATAAAACAAAAAGAAAAGAAGGAAAAAAATAAAGAACTAATTTCAACTGTAGTCCCAAGTTTTTCCCAAAAAGTGCAAAGCAATTCCAAATAAATAATTAAAACATTAAAATAAAAATGAATCCCACCTATCCAATCTCCTCTCCCAAACACTACCACCAACAACTCTCTATCCCCCACCTCTCTCTTTAAGAAATTAATGTTCTTTAACCTTAAAAAATAATTATGTAATAACTAGTGAAATTAACAACAA
>CAIGRP010021729.1:0-11162 GCA_903798385.1 Fraxinus cuspidata | reverse complement strand
CTTAAACCTAAAAAAAAAATAATAAAAAAAAAAGGAAAAAAAAAAAAAAAAAAAAAAAAAAAAACGAGGCACAAAGAAAATGGCCAATGAGTGAGGAAAGAAACCAAAGAAACCCCCCCCCCCCCCAATTAGCAAACAGCAAACTAAACAGTGGCGAATCCATTCATCTCAATCGACTAGTCCTCCCCACATTTGGGTTGTTTTCAAACACTCAAAAGTCCTCTACTGTTCAAAAAATTCAAATCATTATCGATGAGGATTTTTTTTCCCCCGATAAAGTGGGTTTGAACTTTGAAATGATTTTAATCTTGGAACTTGTTAAAATTTGGGGTTTTTTCTTAAAGGTCAACCTTATTAAGAGAAGTAACACAATCCTTTATAAATTGGTTTATGTTTACATCTTTATTCGATATGGAATTCTATCCCCTAACATGCCCCCGCAAGATGGTGGCTCATTTGCGTATCCTCACTTTTGGAGTCTTAACCAGATCGAATTACTCGTTAGAGTTTAATGGGCTCTAATACTATGCTAAGATTTGGGGTTCCATTTTAAAAGGTCAACCTTATTAAGAGGAGTAATACAATCATTTCTAAATTGGTTTATGTTTAAATCTTTATTCGACGTGAGATTCTATCCCTTAACAGAACTGGCGATTACAACATTCTGGAGATGATCTTGGTTACTCTGAATTAAAAAAAAAAAAAACCGAGGTCTCAAAATGTTGATTTCTCTTTTGAAAGGGAGCGATTTTGCAAGAACCGTCCCAAGATTATTCAACAATATAGTCAAAAACTTATTCAATGTATTTCATCCATGTTCTCTTGGCTTTTTCTCTTCATACTAACAACCTTTGGGCCATTGGTTCTTCTAGGTAAAGTTTGACATGGAAATCGGGAACTAAAGAATACTCGATTATTGTTTCCGTAGCTAAATTCAAATTTGGGAACCAAATAATTCTCGATTGTTGCAGCTATTGAGAAGAGAGATCAAAGAGAATTTCATGGTGGTGGTGGTGAGAGAAAAAAATGATTTTTTTATTTTTAATTTAATTTTTAATTATTTATTTGGGATTCATTTGCACATTTCTGAAAAATTAATGGTTTTAATTCAAAATAGTTCTTTATTTCTTCTTTCCTTTTTTGTTTTATTTAAATAAGACATCATATTCATCATTTTACATGATTATATTGAGAAAATTAAAGAAAATGGGGATCTTCCACACTTCAAAGGTCATATAGGGAGATTTTTCTACCAAAATGAAAGAATATTAGAGTATTTCGTGATAGAGGTAAAGATAAGGGGGGTCTTGCACCAACTATGACTACCTAATTGTTTCAAAGATCACCGACATGGGCATTTTTCAATTGGAGAATCATGATTGAATCCCCATTTCGAAGTCAAGAGCATGAGAAGGTCATATTCTTAATAGATAACACCCGAGTACCCAATCTAACATCTTGAGGGGTGAAAATTCACGATAGGTTTAAAGATTGGCTATATTGAGAAAGTGAAAAATGACCAGACCATTCGATCTTTATATTTTTGGATGGACTTCCTTGATTTATAAGTACACCTTCTTAGTTCTACTTCATTAAATACCTTTATTGGATTTAGATTCTTTTATTGAATATAGATGATTTTTCTTGAAAATTTTGGATATTTCTTTTAAAATCATAATATCTTCATTGATTTTCAAAGAAAGTAAAAATTTTAATTTAAAAATCAGAAAAATAAGAAGATTATGGTGCTAGGACAAATAATGGATTAGAATTTTGTAGTGTGGGCAAATTTGTATAAAGAGTCTAGTATTCTAATGCATAAATATGTAATCTGTTGCATCTCAAAATCGAGGCTCAAGAAAAGTCCAAACAAAAGGCCTCCACTCCGTGTCATCAAAAATTGAATCGAAGACATAGGTAAAGATGTTGAACCGACACCTCACCTGAAGTGTCATATGTAAGTAGAAGCTACATGATCGAAGCAAGGCACTACATACTGTAAAACAACAATTGAGTGGTGATCCACCACTTCAATCGAAGCACTCTACATAAATGACAAAGCTCTGACCGAAGCACTATGTAAGTATCTAAAGCCCACGTTACTGAAGCGGAAGCCTCGTAACCATAAAGGATCATATGTCATATTTACTTCTCCTAAGAGATCTTTTACATAAAGATCTTATGCGAATGATTTATGTGACCCATGTTGTAGTAAAAGAATGTCAAGTCTTGTTAGCCTACTACATATGTACTCATACTTAGGCCCTAGAGTGGCTACCTTTTCAAAGTGAATTAAATGTTGCATGGCATAAGATGTGTGATATAAAGCCTATGATGGGATGCCTCAATTGTTAGGATAAAATCACATACTTTTTCATCCAATGGCTACCACTTCATCTCTACTACTATAAAATCACATACTTTTTCATCTAATGGCTACCACTTCATCTCTACTACTTTTTCATCCGTTTGATGGGTAATACAACTCTAAACACTACAAGCTTTGTAAGATTATCTATCCCATTTTTACATACTCTTATATACACACCCGGTTCCCAAACGCTTAAGTGGCTTATGTCTAAAGTACGTCCCACACCCAAATAAAAATACCTTCTTGACTTGATCGTCGAAGTGTATGTGACCACCTCCCCCACCACGGGAGAAGGTCATGTGTAACTAACGATTTATCCAAATGTGCAGAAGCAAGCTTACGTGAACGTGAGTGAAGTTGGGATCTATTGCCTACATCAAAGGTACAAAATATGTGGTCAACATATTGATGTTGTCTATGGAAAATCACATTATAAACCATGATCTTATCCCATGGAAAAAGCTTACCGAAAAGTTGGCTTACCAAAAAGTTGTCTGGCATCCCCTTTGAAAAATGATTTGTTCTTGAAGAAAAAACAAGTGAAAGCCCCAAGAAAGAGATTGGAGTTTACACATCGGTACTTGGATTGTTGATATTTCTTTAAAAAACTGATATATTAAGACAAAAACCTATTTGTAAGAATGTCCAACTCACTCGGGAAGTAGCTAAATGGCTACTAACACGAGGAGTATCATCTAGAAAAATGCCCTTGTGCAATAGCTCCAAATGCAAGAGAATAGTAAGGGGGAGGCCTCTGAAGAAGAAACCATGAATAAGAAGACCTTCTGAAAATGGAGAGGTCTCTAGAGATGAAGCTATGAATAAGAAGCTCCCTTGAAAAGGAAGAGGTCTTTAGGGATGAGGACATGATTAAGAAAACCCCCTGAAATGGGAGGCCTCTGAAAAAAAAAAGTCATGAATAAAAAGACTCTTGAAAAGGAAGAGGCCTATGAAGAAATGGTCATGAATAAGTAGACTCCCTAAAAAGGTGGACACCTTTAATGAAAAGATATAAAATGACGATCCCTTGAAAAATGAGAGGCCATAAATAAGAAGACTCCCCTAAAAGGGGGAGGCCTCTAAAGAAAAGGTCATGAACAAGAAGATCCCCTGAAAAGGAAATGTCTCTGAATAAATGATCATGAATAAGTAGATCCCCTGAAAAGGGAAATGCCTAATGAAGAGACCATGAAATGACAACCCCTTGAAAGAAGGATGCCTCTAATAAAGAGGCAATGAATAAGAAAACCCCCTAAAACAAGTAGGTCTCTGATGAAGAGGCTATTAGAAGACTCTTTTACAAAGAGGAGGCCTCTAAATAAGAGGACATAAAGGGAACAACCCTGAAGAAGGGATAATACTCAATGAATTAATTCGAGGGCTTCACCTTAGAGTATGAGACTCCAACACTATAACTATGACTTTTTTCAAAGTGTAGGGCTTCATCATTACCTATGTAGCGCCTCCGTCAAGTGATAAGGGCCATGTACCTCTTTGATTAGGTAATTAGGTGCATACATGGGCATTTCATTGAGTCCATTCATTCTCGCATGCATCTCACTTATTTGTGTTTTGTTTTGATTTCTTTTTGTGTTTTTTTACTTTTAAAAAGTTCTTCATTTTTTTTAATAAAAAATAAATTTGTCTTCGTGCTATTGGACATTTCTTGATACTCATAAATACTGCATTTGAAATCTAGTATGCATTCATCGAATCTATATTGTTATTTCCATTACTTGGTTAGGTTTAATGTGGTTGTGTATATATTTCTTCATGTACCATCTATACAGCACACATTGTGATCTTGTAAGTGAGTCTGGACCGCATGTGTAAGATTTATGTGAGATTTGGGATGGCTATCATCTGTTAGTAAGGTGACCTTAAACGTGAATTGACATTCATTTAGATGACCTAAGCTCACATATAATCCTCTTATCATAAAATAATAATAAAATAAATTGGTTCATCTTATACTCTTTTTCGAATCTTATTTGACTCGAGTAATTAAGCTCGAATGGTTTCTCATAACCTGGTACCTATGGTCAACTGACTTAGGTTAATCAGTATAAAACTCATTACATGGGTCATTTTAGTCACTTAATGGATAAGAGTATGCAATAAGATGTAATAATCTAAGAACATGATTGAATAAAAAAAATTATTATATATGCTCAAACTCAGGAGGAGAAAAGAAAAGGTATTCATGCAAACTGAGCTCCATTTTAAGGTCCTAATAAACTTTTGGGTTTAACTTTCATGAGTAAGGAAAGATACTTATCTAACAATGATATCCGCATGTTCTTTCTTACAATTTTAATGTTTGGAGTTGACGATCACGAGAAAATAGTGACACTTAACACATGTGAGTTACTTATACACTTTACTCCATTTGAACTTGATTTGAGTACGTGGGAATCTTTTTATTGACAGTGAAATACTTGTGAGAACGTGAATTTTTTGAGTTCTTCAATATGTCGAAAAAGTGATTTTAAAAAATGAGGGCTATTTTTTGAAAATTTCAAAAATTCAGTGCTATTTTGCCTACTTTTCACAGACAGTTGCTTAAGCGATAAAAGTAGAGGCTGTCTCACTCGCCTCTTGCTAGAGTGACAGCCCCTTTTTTTGAATTTTAACATTCTTTTTCGTTTTTTCTGAAAATTTCTTCATTTAACCCAAGTTTTTCTTCAAATCTCTCCACACCTATTCCAAATTCATGATTCCCATCTTGAATTGGTCACTTTACCTTTAACATTTGGTGAATTTCCCCTCGTTTGATCGCATTTTCTCACATTTTCAAGGTAAAATTCGAAAACCCTCATTTTTTTTTTCATTTTGGGGGAGAGGGGATTTTGATGTTTTTGCTTCAGTTTCATCACTTGTACTTTGTATTTGGACATATTCCATGAAGTTTTATCTTGTATTTCATCATTTGGGTGGATATTTTTATTTCTACATGGTTTTGGCAAGAAAGTGGCGTTTGTTTTATGTTTTAGGTGTTTTTTTTATTGAGGCTTGTAGTTGTGTTGCATTTGGTGTTTTTAGTTGGAGTGTTGTTCGAGTTCTTCGGATTGTACACTCCCATCATACGTTGAAGACAATTGTGTTTTTAGTGGTATTTGAACATCATGTCATGTGGTCAATACTCTCTCACACACTCAATCACGTTACGGTGGCGTGTATGTCGGTTGAAGTTATCGATTTTGAATTTGATGTTGACATCGTGAGGTGATGTCACGTCATTGGGCATGTCGTCACGGCTCACGTCACTTCATTGTGTCGCACTATGAGGGCATCACGTCATGATGTCATAATTCCACATCATCACATCAAGGCACTATGTCCTGGTGTCACAACGTCGTGTCATCTCCGTCCATGTAGTGCACAGTTTCATCTATAGTGTTGTTTTGCATTGGTTTGTGTGCATATAGTTTGTTTGAGTGTTTTTGTTAAGTTAGCATCATTTAGGTTGTCCTTTCACGTGCATTATAGTATTTCATTTCGTAGTGTCGTCTATTGCATTGTTTAATGTGAGTCTCTGGTCTGCTTCTCAGATGCCACCTAGCGAGTTCGTCCACTTTCTTCAGTCGATCACGGTTCATATCTGCTACTGTCCGGAGGTGTTCAGGACCTAGTTCTCATTACGCCTAGTGTTAGTGGAGTGCGAGGTCTTCTCTGACCTTTCCCCATCGCTGCCATTTTCACTTCTAGGGATTAGGATCCTTTGCTTATTGATTTAACTCCCCCTCTTAGTCTCCTCGTTCAGGAGTTTTATGCTAACATTCATGACGTTAGCGGGTTTATTTTTAGGATATTTCTTTAGGGTAAGACGGTTAAGATTACTCCCGATGTCGTGCATAGTATAGCCCATATTCATCGGGTCGTTCACCCTTTGTTTCCATGTTTCTCACCCGATATCCTTCTGGTGGATTCTCTTGTCTGTTCGACGGTGTTTAACACATCGTTGGAAGGAGGACCTAGTGTAATCCGCACTGGCTCTCTCTACCTATCGCCAGATTGTGTTGCGCATTGTGTCCACGAATCTATGGCCTGTCTCCGATACTTCTTCATTACCAATGAAGAAGGCCCGCTTCTTGTACGCCTTATTATACGGTGATTCTGTTGATCATTCATATACCAGCAAATTCTGCGTATGTTTCGTGTCACGGGAACTAAGGTAGGGCTTCCCTATGCTTGTCTTATTTATCGTCTTGTGACCGTACTTGGTATTAGTTTTACCTAAGGGGATTCCTAGAAGGGTTTCTCGGCCGATTGGCCATACTACCATTTCCCAAAGTCGGTCTCATACTTTTTCTGAGCCAGCTAAACCAGTTGATCCAACTGTGCTAATGATCCTATTGATAACCTTATTTTTGTTGATCCCTCCGATTTTTCTCCTTCTTCTTCTGCTCCTCCTTCTGCTGACATCCCCTCAACATCCACTTCTACTCCTCCACCTACGGAGTCTGCTCCACCCATATGTTCCCATTGACTCATCTATTGCACTTATAGGGTAGATGACTATACTTATCAAGCAATAGGCACGTATGATGGCAAAGATTATGTAGCTGAGAGCCACAATCGATCGACACACTACCGAGTTTGCTACACTTCGCGGTGCTGTCTGATATCTTCAGCGAGGACTACGATGGATTCGTCGACATTAGGATGACTGTTTAGCTTCTGATGAGGGGATTGATGCTGATGATGCAGCATAGTTGATAGGTTGTCCCTTGTCATTTGTGACAAAAAGGGGGAGTAGTAGTAGATATTTTGATGTACTTAAAAAGTTTTGATAAAAAAGTATATAATTTTTGTTTCAACTAGATTAAATTTTGATATTTAATAATGTAAATGTTTCTTTGGTATGTTGGTTTACGTTGATATTGCATCTTAATTTAACTGGTATGATTTAATGCATCTAATTTTTAGATGGTATGACTAATGATTAACTGTTTGAATTATGTTTATTCATATTATTGGTTCACGTGATTATACACTGGGTATTGAGTTGTTTGTTTCAGGAAACAAGTTTCAAAAGAAAAAGCACAATTTAGTCAAGACAATTGATTTGATACTAGTAGGTATTTTAAGTCTATTTTGTTTTACTACCTTGACTTTAGATTTGTAGTATTGTCACAGAATTTCAAAGGAGAAGCTTGTTAGGTTTTTTATGTAATTGACAAGTCTGTGAACAAAAGGAACTATATTTAATATGTTATAAAAGTCAAGAAGTTGCAATTGTTAGAAATTGAGTTGTACTAGGTCTATGGTTTGAGAATGGAAAATAAGTAAAAACGGCGCCGCAATTTCGCTAGACTGTCGCCATGACTTGGCTCGAGTGGCAAAAATAGAAACATTATCTCTAGCCTACCGCCAGAACTTGGCTTAAGTGACAGACTGCCGTTCACCTGTCGTCCATCTTCCTCTCGAGCGATAGGGTTATCCGAAGAATTTAATTCGGGTTTTTAAGGCTTTTTATCTGGCTCATTCATTCCTTAACCTACAGTATAAATACTAGAATGCCTTTGAACGATTTTTTCAAGGTTGAACATTGAGAAAACACATACTCCCCATATCATCTTCATCAAATAAGCTTTCAACCTTTATGTTGTGATTTGTTCTTTGCGATGAAAACATAAAAACCATAATCCAAATACCAAACTGGTACTTCCTACACATCTGTCAGAGTGCTGAAGATCAAGGGAAGGTGATTGGAGTTCCAGTTGTTGAAAAACGTGGAGTTCTTCGTTGATCTACAGAAGATAAACGAATTCATAAAGCCGAGAGTTGGTGCAGGACAGCACAATCCAGGAGGGCTTTGAAAATTGTAGCTGGGAGTTAGTACAAGAGCATGAAATCCAAGAAAGCTATGGGAATTGCAGTTAGATGATTAAAAAGTACTGGTAGTAGTCGAGTTTGGTAGACTATAAGTTCAAATTCGTTTATGGTGGATTGTTGACCGGTAAAGTGCCCGGAGTTTTTGCCCAGTTGAGGTTTCTCCGTGATCATTCCTTGTGTTTGTTTATTGTTTTCATATAATTGTGGTATTTCAACATAGGAAAAATTAGATTGTTTGATTAACCATCTAGAGATAATTTATATTGACTTATTGCTAATTAATTATTAAGTTTTAATTCTGCATAATCACCTATTCACCCTTTCTCTAGGTGTAGTTTGGATCGAACCTCGTAACTTCATATAGATTGTTAATTTAAAATTGAATTCTGAATTTGAGATGAAGGACTTAGGTCCTTTAGGAGAATCTTAGGTATGGACATGAAAATGATGGATTCTCTAGTACCTTTTTTTAATCAAAATACTTGTATTTCTAAAGATTTTGAAAGAGCTTTCATGCTTGAAGCTAAATTAATAACCAATCTTGCCTTTAGCTAACCATTTTAAACTTTCCAATGAAAAGTCGAGCAACGAATGAGATGAAATTGAAAGGATGGGAAACTTATCATGTGCTAATGCACTTGGGTCAATAATGTACTTTGGTATATTGTAAGCCTGATCTAGCTCATGCCATAAGTATGCTTAGCTTGTTCACAAGTAACCTAGGAGAGTGCTAGTAGGATACCATAAAGTGGGTGTTCAGATATCTAAATGTTTACTCAAACTCAGGTTTAAAGTTTAAACATAGGGAACGGGGTGTAACACTTCTTTGGAGACTTTGATTAAGCAGGCAGTTAGTGCTAAATATATTGGGATATATAATGTATAATAGGTGGGGAGAGGCGTATGAGTTTCATTTTGTGGTATATGAGTAGGCTTAAGTTGAATGAATGGTGAAATGTGGGTAGTGTTAGCAATATTTAGACCCAAATATGTAGAATTAATCAATAACAAGCAATAAGTCGCTTAGTTATTGTTTTAATTATTGTTTCTAGACAATTAAGGCAATTAACCCTAAGTTAAACAATCACATAAACGTATAAATCAAAAGTAATAAAGAAAATAATACCAGATATGATCAAGGAGGAACGATTAACATGCTGCTCAAGTGCCCAGGTCGAGGAGGTTCAGCACTGGTGCTCCTGTTTTAAGCGCTCGAGCGCCAACTAGACGCACAACGAGTAGTCAAGTGTCCAAATCTTCATCTACTTCTTGAAATCCGTTTCTTGATCTTCTTCTTGAATTTTTTTGATTTCTTTTAGGATCATATCAATCCAAAACTATTTTAACTATAATTACAATTCAGTAAATCTTATTTTGACTTTAATTACAACTCAACTAATCCATGATTTTAAATACAAAAATTGACAATTACAAATTTGACTTAACAAATAGTATAATAGTGATATTATATTATATTATATTATATTATAAATCCATACATGGGCAAGTGCATGCATATGATTAAAAATATGTATATACATATAAGTATTTAATTGGGAGGTCAATACTGATAATATTAATTTAGAGTTCACTAATGATAAAATTATATAAAGAGTAAAATAAGAATTATCAAATATTAGTGAGAGTATTGATGTCCAAAAAATTATTCTCAATTAATGTGACACATGTAGATATAAATTAAGGTAATTATATTCACACACAAAAAAAATTAATTACACCATATTTTAATTTCACTTAAGGTTTTTCAATATTTTCTCATTTTTCCCTTATGTTCCTACTTTTTTTTTTATAATTCTTGTCATCAACCCTCCATATTTAAATGATCATTAAGGTGGGATACTCTTCACAGACTATACATAAGATGTAAATAATGATATCTTTGTACTTGCATTAGGGATAAGGGACGACGAGAATAATAGGTCATGACCATGATTTCTTGACATGTTAAAAAGGGCATACTAAGCAAAGGATAGTCTATGTATAGTATCAGATAGACATAATAATATAAGGAATGAGATTGAAAAATATTTCACGAGGAAATGTATGAAATATATTCATTCCACTTGTTTAAAAAAAATGAATACTCATTCTAACAATACAGGTCGCAACATAACACGTACTTTCAACTCTATAGTTCAAGCATATACATTGGATGAGTTTGAATATCACATGAAACAGTTGGACACAATGCATTAAAAATGAAATATCTTATATGATGATAATATTTATATTTATTTGTGTAATATATCAATTTTATGATAATATGTAATCAAAAATCCACATATAATTTTGTAACCAGATAAAATTTGTGGCCTATACTTTTGTAAGTTTGTGACCATCACTGTTCTGTTTACAAAAACAATAATTGGTCACAAATTAACCAGATAGCTTAATTTGTAAACTATGTTTTGTAAGTTTGTGACAATTACTGTTGTGGTCACAGAAACAATAATTGGTAACAAATTGACTAGATAGCTTAATTTGTGACCAATGCTTACTAAACTTGTGATCATTACTATTCTGGTCACAAGAAACAGTAACTTGTCACAAATTATAAAAATAGAATAACATTATAGGTCATATAAACAATTGTATGTACATTTTAACACTCCTAATGTAGACTACTATATCTATCTATTTTTTGTAGTAGGGTGTTGGCCATGATAAATGGTCACGATTACACATGCCAACGAATAGATATTCTACCATGACGTTATACATGATTGAATCAGTGACCCAGTCAAAAGAGTGGCAAAGAACTACCCGTTGAAATACTTTTAGATTCATCGAGTCAAACAGTCCAGTCTTAGTGTCAAGAACCACAGCTTTATCTAAGCCCCTTGACGCACACATTGTAAATATTTTAATTCAATTGTAAAATAGTTGGAAATTAGAAAATTTTAGTATGATTCCTCGGCATTTTGATATCTAC